>JAUJYS010006829.1:0-10034 GCA_033995665.1 Melogona broelemanni | reverse complement strand
AGATCAGTAATGCATGTGTGAATTGTGAGATTAGTAATGCATGTGTGAATTGTCGCCCTTAAAGTAAAACTTGGCCCCAAAGAGATATGTTGACATGTAATTTGTGTTACATTCATGACGTCATCATATGCAATGACGTCATCATTTTTTTTTGGTAATTTTTTTTTTCTTTGTTTTTCATTTTTTTTCTATAATTTTTTTTTTATAATTTTTTTGCACAACCGGGCGAAGCCGGGAGAAAAAGCTAGTATATAATAAAACATTTCAAATGCAAGTATAGCAATTATTGTCCATTGTTTGATTGGATGACATTGGAATTTACCAACGCCAATTGCATTGTTGCAAAAAAAAAAGATTATTCGCTCAATATCATATCACCAATTTTTCTCAAATGCGCGGAATATTTATATTTTGTTCATCGTTTTAATAGTATGCACTTGTTACAAAACAAGCGAGGATACAGTTTACAAGCTACAATAAACTCGACAATTACAGTGAATCGTAAAACACAATAAAGTAACGTACGCGGAACTGTAAAATAATAAATTAAAATAATTTTGTGAAAATATAAATTGAACCACGTTTATTGCGTTATCATTTGAAATGCTGGAAAAATAAATTTGTGATACGAAAGCTAAAAACGACTCTGAGATAAATTATGAACAAAAACCATTTTTAATAATTTTACTTTGCAAGCAACACGACTTTTTTGCGCATGTTTTAACGGCCCAGTTACATTTCTCAGACGATTAAAACGAGAAAATATATAAAAGTGGTAGCAGGCACTGGCAACTGCGTCACAACAAAGAAAATACATATTCGCTTCAAATCTAATTTAGCGTCTACTAAACCAGTTTCAAGAAGAAAAACTTCAACTGTCAAGACTTCTTTCAATGTAAATCTTCAAAAACAAAAAATAGAAACAAGAAACGACGTGCGCAAAACTGCGCATTAAGCTCGATTATACTGCCAAACAATTGGAACATTTGGACATGTGAGTTATTATTGTTTTTAATCTGTTGTCACGTTGCATAAAGGAAAGATGTTTTTTGTTTAAAAATGTAATAATGGAAAAAGTATGGGTGCCGCGCTTTATCCCCAGGTGGTGCATATTTCGATATTTGGCAGGGGGGAGACAGCGCTTAAGCAATTAATTTCAAATTCACCGCTTGGAGCGCAGGAAACAAATAAAAAACCTTTATCCATGTTTATCGATACTACAACTGTAAACTAATTCATCTGAAAGCCACCAGAGGGCATTATTAATAGTCATACACAAGAGCCGTAGAAAGCAGAAGAGGCAATGCGTTGGCAAGATTTTCCACGCTAGAGAGAGAGATCCACCGAACAATATTGTCGTTAAAATCTAGTCGATTAGTTCTTCCAGGTTGGTACACACACACACACGTAAAAGCTCATATACGAATTTTTTTTTCTCCGTCCCCCGGAAAATCCTCTGTTTATACCTCCGCACGTCACACCTTTTTTTTAGTCGGCGTAGACGCGAGCTCCGATATAGCTGGAGCATTAAGCGATGAAGATTATAATACGAGTGCGCCGAGTACGGAGACTCGACGGAGAACGGAGCTTCCTCGGCTTGATGAAGGAAGTGTATGTTCCCCCAGTTATATGACGAACGGCATTGGAGAAATAGGGGGGGAAACGGGGAGACACTCCGCAAACACCCACAGACAGAAGAAAGGAACTGGGGTGAAAAAAGCAGAAAAAAAAATCAACCAAACTATTACAAATGGAGCCTCGTGCTTTACAACCGCTTCAGACCAGCAGTATTTTTAGTGATGATTAATTAAAAGAAAACTTCAACGATGAAAATGATGGAATGGATCAGACGTGTTCAATGAAGCGACGCTGACGCCACCTGGTGTATCGAACCTCAGTGCTTCTAAAATCGAACGCTCGAACAAAGCGCGGTAAATGCTGCCCTGAAACTTTACATGCGCGAGTGTTATCCAGTTTGCCAACCTTTGCGTGCTGCCCAAATTTCGCTGGTGGCGCATACCAATGTGAAATTTGGTGCATAGAAATGCCACTCTCATTTAATAATCAACCATGATGCTCATCTAAAATTTCTTCACAGATGAAAATGTTTCAACATCAATAACTGGAAGTGAGTTGTTGCAAAAAAAAAAATCATTCGTACAATAACAAAACAAAATCTGTTTAAAAAAATGCGGTGATACCCTTAAATGTATTCATTATTTTACTATTGTGCACTGAACCTTAAGTCATTACTTTCGAGTATTGATAAATTACTTCACTAGCTGCGAAAATTATGGTTCTTGAAACGTGTGTACGCAAAAATGAAGCGTACACTGTTTATGCGGAAATGTAAAATAATAAATTAAAAATACTGTGTAACCATTTATTTAAATGCACGTTTAATAATTGGTCATTCGAAATGATGGAAATAAAACAATATGACTAGTATAAAAAATATAAAGCTCGTACTTCATAATTTTGATCCGAAAAACGACAAAGGTGGTAAATTATTCGCACAACAAAAATCCATTTTCTTGTGCTTTGCACACAGCACGATTTTTAAAATTGATAAAATCAGTGAAATAAATGATAGTACGTATACAATTAGTAATCAGTATTAAACAAATAAAAATCTTCAAAAATATCGAAATTAAACAAGAAATGAAACGATAATTAAGCTCGATTATACCGCCGAACAATTACCATGCACAATGACAAGTGAGTTATTATTTTTTATCTGTCGCCAAAAAAGGTATTAATGGAAAAATTATGGTCTCCGCGTTTTATCACTCCGTGGCGAATATTTTTCGTGACATGGGACGACAGGTTACAATTTTGGCTGATGGAATAAGGGGTACACTTGGAACGCTGGAAACGTTTCCGACTGGCAAAGAAAACCCAAAACCAATACTCATGAAATTACCGATACAACTGTGAGGTAACTGATCCTTCGGGGATGCCACCAGAGAGTAATACTGTAGGTAAAATCTAGTCGATTATTTCTACCACATTTGCACACACGAAAAAGCTAATAAACAATTTTTTGTCTCCAGGAAAATCCTCTGTTCATGCTACGTGCGTCGTATCTTTTTTAGTCGGCGTAGACAAGAGCTTAGATATAGCGGGACATTAAGCGATGAAGAAAAATACTCAGACTAGACTAGACGAAGAACATCGCTTCTCGACTTGATGAAGGAAGCAAGCCTCTGTACCCTCCGCAATGTGACGAACGGCATTGGGGAAATAGGGAGGAAATGGGGAGATACTCCGCAAACACATACAGAATGAAGAAGAAAAAAAAAACAGAAAAAATGTAATGATACCATTAAAAAAAGAGCTTTGCAAATTATTTCACAACTGCTTCAGATCAGCTGCATATGCGTAGTTAATTAATGAAAAACAAATTTCACCAATGGGAATGACACTAACATCCTCAATGAAGCGCCGTTAGCGTCATCTAGTGGGCTGTAACGCAACGCACGATAAATGCTGCCCTGAATGAAACCTTACATGCAGGCGAGTAATCCAGTTTGCCAACCTTCGCGTGCTGCCCAAATTTTGCTTGTCGACGTCGTCGCACACCAACGTGGCATTTTTAGAAGAAAAAAAAAACATCCTGTATTTTCACCGAACACAATAAGTTGATTTCATTGAGAAATATGATATCTGCATCTAATTATACTCTGAAAAAATAGTAATAAAGTTCCTTCGCTAGCGATTGCACGATAAAATTAAACTTTAACAAAGAAAACCTAATTTCTTAATTTCGATTAAATTGCATATTATATTGAAACAGTTTTCACGATGCTTTTTAATATACATGAATAATTTTCAGAACGAAAACAATATTTCTTAAATTCGTCAATTTTTTTTAATAAAAACAACGAACACACATATTTTTAATCTTAATTATTACTAATTGCAAACAATTATTTTTAACCTTTACAACTTTTACAAACTTTTACATGTGCCTTTTTTTTTACTTTGTATTTTTTGCTTATTGAAAAGAACCTGAAAAGTTCCTGACGAGACCCGCGCTAAACAGTTTCTAAAAGATCGCAGACATTTTTTATTTATTATTTATTTATTTATTGATCTATTTATTTAAAGGATTCAGTGTACTAAATATTGATAAAATCAAAACTCTTAAGAGGATAAAATTTCCACGCATCGATTAGCAGATGCACCTGCACCTGCCTTTGCACAGATGATCCTGCAACAACGGTACATTTACATAGCACGCACCTTATTACGGATGTAAATTCGAACTCTGCGTAACGCGACCAAGTATATGATGAAAAAAAAACCACCTCACAAATCGTATGCAAATAGAACGGAGCAATGCTACACTGTGTACATTAATAAAATGTAGAGAGCTTAGCGCTTACTACAGTACTAGGGATAGTGACGGGATGGAGGGGTGGAGAGGATACAAAATGAGCGCCCCCGCTCAGGAAAAAAAAATGTAATTGAATTTTTAGCGAAATATATAGACGCAAGCACCCAAAGTCACACTGTCTATCCAGTCTAGACTCGGGTGGAACAACGACGCCAAGCTAAAATTGACGCTGAGCGCGCCTAGACAAAAGCAGAGTCTATAAACAAAAATAAAAAGCAAACACGCGCCCAGAAAAAAAAAAAAAAAACCGACGGCAGTACGAGCCAAGTTGAATCGAATCAAAAATTCATTAGGGCCAATTAAAAACGCGTAGAATCGCGCAATAAAAAGTGGCAGTTAGTGCACGATTGAGGCGGAGGGGAATGACTTCGCGAGCGAAAAACGACAACAATTTGCATAATAAATTGTGAGTGAAATGAGTCGGTGCCCGTACGGAGATACATAAAAATAGTGGATTGTGGTGGCTGTTGCTTCTAAGCGTTATGTACACACACACCAAACGAAAAATAAATAAAAAAGACGATAAAAAAGGTGACGCAATTTTTTTGCCACCCCTCTCCACCTCTTTCTTCAGTGCATCTTTTTGCCTCATATATAATTATGGTGGCGCGTCTTAGCGAATACAGTAGCGAATACAGTGTATACTGGCGACGACTGAAGGCAATTACGTTTTGAGTAGGTGTCGGGATTAACCCAGTTTCTACGCTTCATCTGGTTTAATTAGGGGTTGGAAAAAAGCCGCCGACATTTCTTCCAACTGTGTGTGTTAATGCACATAGACCCCGCGCCGTATATATGTATAAAAAAACACAAGTGCGCCTGTGAGTAGAGAACAACGGCTCATTTGGTTCCATTACTGAAGAAAAATGGCAACCTCTAAAATAGCAGACTTACCGATACACCAAAGCACATGCACACCTAAAAACTATACATACAGACACACGTATAATATGATACATAATATTAAAATTTCACGCGGAAATCCATGCTTGTCTGAATGCCTACGAATCAGTGTGACCAGTGACAGTAAGCGAGATTGCGCCTATTAAAAAAATAAAGTCTCATTTTGGGAGTCTGTAAGTATACGTATGAAAATTAAACGACACAATACAATTGTTTGTATTGTATGAAATTTTACTAAACAATTGTTTGTATTAAATGTAATTTTACTATACAATTTTTTGCAGTAGTTCAACAATGCTTTCTTCACTCACAAACGATACAATTTTTTCAATTTTGATTAAAACTGTTGATTTTTTAGCGGCTGCTTTGAAAACTTTTATTTATGAAAATATGCAATCGGGTTGTACACACCACATTGCATGTGTTTTGTTTTATTTATTTTCAGCTTTTCAATATTTAATTATTTTAATTGTTTGTTTATTTCATAACACGATTACTGAATTATCGATGTTGAAATTAGCAGCGTTGGTTGGATTTTGCAAAACTAAATAATTATCATACGGAAAAAAAAAACCAACACGAAAATAAACATGTATACTGTATGTACGTGCACGGCAGTTATTTTTTTCCGTGTTTCAAATTTGTGTTCGTATCTATTACCTCATCCACCAGAGTGAACAGGCGTGAAATTATGCAATTTGGCCAATCATGCAATTTAACAACACGATATAACATTAGGTATTTATTTACAAGTCCGTGCAGCGCAAGCAATCAAGCAATCGCAACGATATTTTCACGTTTTTTAGTAGCTCAATTCGGTTTTACCCTGCTTTGTTTCGCGCGCGATTCAAAACACAGCATGCGATGCTTGGCGTTTCTCCGCTAGGTGCCGCTGCTTACCGAGACAGCATTTTTCTCACAGTCCCCTTTCGGAAGGCCGCGTTAATTCAAACATGTTCGCCTCGTAGACTTATTAGATTTTTTTATGTTTGACAACAACACCTCTATTTGAAGAGATAACCACATCGTTAAGACATTCGGATTGCCACATTGTACACTTTTCAAGGTGAAGTAATGCAAAAAAGAACCCCAGTTCATTAAGCCGCCGAATAGGTTTGTGAATGAGAATAGAAGGAGAAAAAACTGGATCCAAAACCAGTTTTGAAATTCGACAGGCAAGCCACCTCAACAGTTACTCCGGCATATGATTTCTTCAGTGTCACCTTTACCACAAGGAAGCAGCATTACTGGGAGAATTTCATAAATATGGCGGTTAAAAGACATTTTTATTAATTAACTAAGCTATTTTACCACTTTTGTAATTTTTTTTTTTAATCCACTGTAACATTTATTTTTGAATTTATTACATAAATAAATTGAAAAGTATGTAAATATTTGCAGATGAAATAAAAATTAACGTGGCAACAGGAATCGAACTCTGAAAAGTCAAAACAGCCCACAAATTAAATGGCACCTGGATTTAGAGCACAGTGGGCATGAAATGAGCTTCTCCTAACCGTCACCACGCGCCGCCACCTGCTCGGACAATTTTTCGCCGGCGATGGCGAAAGTGATGCAGAGACCCCCGTATCGATCCGCAAAGCGGCGAACGACAGTAGGCGAGAAAGAGAGAGAGCGGTTTTGAGCCACAAGCAGCAGATCATCATAAAAGTGGGAGGAGAGACCCAAAAGCAGAGAGCCAGAGAGAGAGCCACGACAACGCCAGGCTATGTCAGCAGGGGGTCATTATAATAATGAGCTGCGTGGGAGGCCACCGATCGCGCCAACGGTCAGTGGCCGCCTCGTGAGATGGGCACGCGGGACCAATCGATGGCCGCGCCCCCTTCGACGAGGCCGGTGTGGCCAGATCACCCCGATAAAATCCCTACTGCCACGTGCCATAAAAACCACCAGAACGCACATTTAAAACAATAAAATTATTTGGAAATCTTGTCCAACACTGACCACCGACTATTTAAACAATAATTGTATAAATCGAATTTCGACAAAAATTAGGGACGGTAAAATGGGATATTATGCTCGGAAGAGTGAAGGGAAGTAGAAAAAGGGGAAGACCACGCAAGAAGTGAATGAAAGGTGTCAAGAAGAGTTCAGGACTAACTCTTATATAGTTGCGGGATGCAGTCTGTGATCTGAAACATTGGCAAGCTTTTATTCATAGGGTCACCAGGGGTCGGAAACGACTTGATGGCACTTAACAACAACAGAATGGGCAAAGCAAATTTATTTGACCAATTTTAATTTTCATATCGTTCAAAGTTCGCACTTTTATTTTATCTAATATTTAGTTTTACAGTCTTCGCACTTGACTGACAAAGCGAAAAATAAAAGCGCAAACCTTTTTGGTTATATCGCGGCATATAAGCACAAAATGCTTGATGTAAGCGTAAAAGCAGCGCCAGAACGATAAAAAGTTGTTGCCCCTGAAATTGGCAATCACAACTCGCAAAAGTGCTAAAATGCCGAGTGTATGAATTAAAAAAAAAAAAAAATAAAATAATAAAAAAATAAGTCGAGAATAAAAGCAAATATAATATGAGTTTCATACTATACGTGTGATTAGCCAAAATATTTGTTGGACCAAACTCGATGCCATTAATGATAACTACTTCAGAAATTTTATATTTGATCAGATTTTCTTTGACTTTAACTTTCTGAATAACAATGTCGTTATTTTTCAAATCATTATTTACGATATTCTTAACGATGTTATTATCCCAATTCATAGCAGCAGTTCCTTCAACATGTTTGTAAAACGGAATGCCGAAAATAATTGATTGAATCACTGAAAAAAAAGAGTCAGCGACTAGTGGTACTATACCTATTTTGCAGCACGGTCGTCAGGGGGAGTGGTCATTTCCGTAGACGACCGACACTGTTGCCATGGTCACCGAAGCATAATGTAGTGCGCTGTGCCTAATACACCTAATATTTCGCCAAATCAAGCGATTTCACTTGTTTCAGTTTAGGTCTGCAAAACCACATAATAAATATACATGTACAAAAAAAAAACAGCAAAAAAAAAATTAAGTTCATATACAGAACATAATAGAACCCCAAATTCACTTCAATTAATATATATATAAATAGTTTTGCTATTTTTTGGTTTTACAAAAAAAAACACACTTGCAATTTACTTACTCGTCCCTGATAAAAGAAACGATAACCCGAAACGCTGCAAAAAAAATCATTTTTTCTTCGAAAATTGTAATTTCCGGTATTTGTACTTCATACAATTTTGCAACACTGAAATGGATATGGACGCCATTTCCGTGCAAAATTAGACTAAAACCAACAAACTATTTGTTTACGCAAGCGACATTGATTAAATCGATCAAGTCGACATCGGGTTCAAGTAGAAGCACGGGGGAATTCGAATTAACTTTCCGAAATTGATAAAATTAATCTTGCACATGTTTGACTAAGTTAAATGTTCGACCTCAACAAAAGTAAAACTATTTCGAGATTGATTGCCGAAAAATTGCAATCATTAATTATGTATGGGCAAAACTCGATTCCAAACTGGATCAGCGACTTCCAAACTGTAGTATAATTTCAATAGACAAAATAGTCTGTCCTGTGCATTGAACGAATTGCCTTTGAACCAGTATTACAGTACCACCAAAATGAAATCACTTTTATAATACATTAAATACTGTAATTCAAATAAAAAATACAACGTTCGTCCTTTTACGATATCATTTCCCCTCGTTTAAAAAAATATTTAGAGTAATGAGTAAGTGTAGTAATTACATTTTGTAACAAATACGTAAAAACATAATTTATTTTTAATTTTTATCAGCTAATTTGTAATTGATGTTTTAAAAAGAAATGCAAATGCTGAGGGAAATAAACATTTCTAAAAATAAAAAATAACAAAAAAAAGTTTCATTCTGTCGCAAAATTCTGTTTCACACTGTAATAAATGCGCACAGAGGAGTTAAAAAATCGATGAAATTAATCTAGAAAAAACGTATCGTTTGTACTTTGGAGGTTTTTTTTTGTTTTTTTTTGTTTGTTTAATGGAGACCCTTCATCAATTTGGCAAAGTGCTTAACAATCGCGACTGCTTGGGGTATAAGTAGGGGGAAAGGAAAATAATTGATCGAATACTACATGACGTGAATTAACCCTTGTTTACAGTTACTACATTAATTATACCCGAGCTACTATTAGACTTGAAAAATTACACTCGAGCATGCCAGGGGGTCGCGTGCTGAGAAATAACGAGGAACAAAAAGCTATCCATGCTTCTGTTTTAAATTGCTGCAATTTTTTAAACAGCCGCCATCTAAAAACATCTCGGTTACTTGAAAAACGTTTCTTGAAAATATGCATTCGACGCAGTATCCGATTATACAATTAAACTAACACAAATGCACAAATAGAGTTTAGAGTTTCCAAGGTCGAACACAGACGGACAACATATAAACAAACATACGGAAAACGACACGCAAATAGCCAAATTTGGTAAACAAAAGTGCAAAACTGACTGATATATAGCATTGTTGCATCTTTGCAACGCCTTTTTTTAAAAAATCAAAGTGATTTGCAAATTCCTGAAACAACCATACCAGAAATTGTTTGTTTTAAAATAAAAAAATAAAAAGTTGCGATGGCCGGGAATCGAACCCGGATCAACTGCTTGGAAGGCAGCTATGCTGACCATTATACCACCATCGCTTGGATGGGAAAAACCACTCTAGATAAG
>JAUJYS010006828.1:0-10036 GCA_033995665.1 Melogona broelemanni | reverse complement strand
CACATATCTCCAAAGAGACACGAGGGTGCAGTATTCCTGTAGGGCACTAGGCGCTACGGTGAATTTAAAAAAAAAATAAATAAATATTCAATCACATTTCACTAATAAACAATCACAAGCAATCCTCCATGAGCTGTCCAAAAAGAGTCACAAGAAAATTCTTTCCCTTCCACTTTTACTGCGAGTTACATTTTTCATTATCCTCTTTTTTATTTTTCGTTTAAAAAATATATTATTAATATTGTCTGTCTTATGCTGAGGCTTGGAGATGGACTCAATGGTGTTCTGGCACATAATCAGTGGCGTTTTTTTATCAAACACAAATAGAAAGTAAAAATTAACCCAAGAAGCATTAGTGTAGGCAAAATTGGGGAACTGACAAAACGGTACGGGGAAATAGCTTATAGCCAATCTGACATCGCTGTAAAAGATTTTATTTCGCTCCGGCCTTTGGCAATTGCAATTTTAGTTCCAACTGAAAATTCAATTGAGAAAAAGTGAAAACATCTGGGGTCGTGTTGTGCTGACTGAATAGGAAAATGCTCTTATACAAATATATCCTTTCAACGCTCTGCTCATTTAGTATTGCCTTTATGGATTTACGATAAAAATTTGGTTTAGCTTATGAGAATTTGCAATTCGCGCTATTGAATTGGTATAATACGCCTACATTTCATTAGTTCTATAAAATCATTCATTCCGTCACAATCATTTACGACTGCAAAAGCCAAGGTCAAAGGAAGACGGTAAATCAATTATTATACTCTAAAAACGACATCTCATACTCAAATGCAATACTGACCGGTACAGTGCCTAGTGGCCCAATGCAACTACTCGCGCGGATATTTAGCCAAGCACAATTTATAATTAGAATGAAATATATCGAGAAATTTACGACAATGTCTAAAAATATTTACGAACAACATATAAAAGCAAAACCGGGAAGAAACGGAGATGCTAAAAATATTGCTAAAGTCGTCGTTTAAGTGTTAAAATTAGATCGATATACTTGATCACAGGCATGACCCTTAACATCAAGATATATCACGAGAGCTCGTGGCGTAACGAGTAATAACGACGCAGAGTTTGGCTAGACTCCAGAAAAGTGAGAAATTAAACACTATATTCGACACATTGCAAACTTACGAACGGACAAACCTAATGCATTCGTCATAACCGTGATGTTTAGATTTTAAAGAAATTGTAATTACAAAAAATAACTCAAGGATCCCAGTACCGGTTTCATGCTGTCCAAGCAATCATTCAGCTGGGGTTTAAAGTGATTTTCTATCATTTTTTTTTTTTTTTTTGGGGTTTTGCTTTTATATGTTGTTCGTAAATATATTTAGACATTGTCGTAAATTTCTCGATATATTTCATTCTATCTATACTAATCTTTGGTATATACCATCCTTGGGGACAGTTCGATGCATTCGTTAGTTCGCCTATCGCCCATCCTTACCCACAAGTTTGGCGCGCTTGAGTTTTCTCGCGTGTAAGTAGTAAATCTTGAAGAAACGGAGATGTTGGACAACGTGAAAGACGAATTATACGACGGTGATGACGAAAACAGTTCCGACAGCGAGGCACCCACCACCAGAGACAACCAGCGACCCTTCAAAGTCAAGAAAACGAGACTGATCCGTCCAGGTATGCATGACAGGAAGTTAGGCCCACCCAAAGCACATGTATCCCATCTGCCGCCTGAAATCCTGACGACCGTGTTTCGCTATCTTAGCGTTTCGGATCGTTGCCGGGTGGTACGCGTGTGTGCTGGATGGCGTGACCTCGCCTACCACCCGTCCGTGTGGCGAAACACCTACCTCGACTTTAAAAAACTGCCGAGAAATTCCAATCTAGTATTTCGGAGTCTGTCTCTTCGAGGCATCCAGTGTCTGCGTACGAGTGACTCGAAGATGCTGCGCAAGGTGGCCAAGCACATGCCTAATCTCGCTGGACTCGGCCTCAACCATTGCACAATCACTGAGCGAAACCTGTCCGGTCATCTTCTTCTGGGACAGCTGTCCAACCTGACGAACCTTGGCTTGTTCATGGCCAAAGGGGTGACCAACGGCACAATCAAGTTGATCGCGCTGCATCTCAAGAAGCTAGTCTGGCTCAAACTATCTTGCTGTGACGATCTGACGGACGTGTCTCTCCAGCACATCGCCAACGGACTGCCGGCGCTTAAATGTCTGGATGTGGGTGGCTGCACCCTGATGTCGGACATGGGTATTGGTTACCTGTGTGGCCGTGGTTGTCGTCATCCGGAAAATGTTCCGGTGCTGGAGTTCCTTTGTCTTCGGGAATTGGGCACGGGTACCGACCAGTGTCTTCGATATCTCAGCGTGGGACAGGCCAGCCTGGTGGAGTTGGACCTCAGTATACGACCCAATTTCTCAGACGAGGAAATGATCCGCCTGGCCAGGATGGACAAATTGTCGACGCTCGATCTGGAGTGCACCAACATTGGTACTGCAGGCCTGGCCCATCTGGTCAAGGGCGGCTCTAAGATCACCAAACTAAACTTATCTGGATGCCGCAATCTGACGAATGCTGGACTGGAGCACGTCGGCCGTATGACTCACCTGTTGGACCTCAACTTAAGCTCGTGTTCCATTTCTGATGCTGGCCTGGAACTTCTGTGCAAGTTTGGATCCAAAATCACGATCCTTAACTTGTTTGATTGTGGAAATCTGACGGGCAATGCCATGATACACGTGGCCAAATTGAAGGACCTTCGAGAACTGTGGCAGTTGGGTAATAATATAGGTGACGATGGATTAGGTTTCTTGGCCTCCGGTGGGTCACAGGTGGCTTTCCTGGAATGCAGCGACCAGGTGACGGACGTGGGGCTGCGGCACCTGGCCAAGTTGACCAACCTGCGCCAAATGAAGCTAAATGAGACCAACATCACATGCGAAGGGCTGGTGGATTTTCTGGACGGGGTGGCCGAGACGTTGACAGATTTAAATCTTGTTGATTGTTCGCGTCTGGATAGCAAGACTCTGCTGTACGTGGCGCAGAGACTGTTGCGTTTAGAGAAGCTGGAGATTAGCACGCGGCACGTTGACTATGAGGGATTGGCAGAAGCTGCTCGAAATTTGCCTCGTCTGCGCCAACTTCACGTCGACGGCAAGGACGTCATCGACCGAGTGCAAAGCATAGGAAACGATGCGAACACTGGGAGAAAAATTAGTAATTGTATCAAGTTGCAAAAAGAATTGTCAAACGTAACTTCATTCTAAAGAATTATTTTGTGTAAACAGAAATGAAATAATTGTTTTTATATACTGTACGATTAAAATACACTTACCCTTCACTTTTAAATTCTCACGAGTGATCTTTTGAAATCTTTATTTCTATCAACATCCTTCTGCAACATACATTATTGGAACGTTGACATAATGCAGCACCACTTGTCTTTAGGAATTAAAATTAGCATATAAGGTAGCCATACACAATTTTTTTTTAACAAATTCACAAAATACTAGAGAAAGTACGACTAAATATATTTTTGTATTCATTTTTATAAAGTGTTTGGTTTTGGAGAAACCCTTGTTTTTCTCCTAGCGCGTTGGCCGTTATTTGATAAAAAAATAAACTCGGTATGTTGCGGTAAATTAAAGGCAAAAGATAAATACCACTTTTATTTTTTCGCATCGTCATCGACCATTTTGTCAGGGAAAATAGAAGTGGTATTTAACCTTTGCGGCATCATACCGAGTTCATTTTTTGTCAAATACATTTTTATGGAACACACTGTACGGTTGTACAAAAGTGTTGTACTCTACGCATTGGTAATACGCATTGGTCGGCCCCCGTGGCTTAGTGGATATGGTCACAGTCTACTAAGCGGGTGGTCCCGGGTTCGATTCCCTGCGCAGGCTTTCGTTTATTCATGTACAGTAGTAGTATCAATTTCGTTATCAATTTTCGTTTATTCGTCAGCCTGGGGTACAGGCGTCACCCTGAGCTTCCATTAGGGAGTCCAGAGCTTTGGGGTGGATCCTGCAGCCTGGCTGCCAATTGTCCAGCTGCCAATCCCCTTCCCTTCCCTGGCCCTCACATATCTCCATAGAGACACGAGGGTGCAGTAATCCTGTAATGCACTAGGCACTACGGTGATTAAAACAAAACAAAAAAGATTGATAAAAAGTTGTTAACATGGTGTTGGGAGTTAAAAATATTCAAGTACCTAACTGTCGTTACATAATTTGCTGCATGGTATTCCAAAAAGACTTAATTAAAAACTGAATTTCTTCAGTATGTTATGCAAACATTTAACGTCGTCTTCTCTGATTTTAAATATACGACAGCTATTGCGTTGTCGTATGGGGATTAAATCATTTAATTTCGTGCGATTATGCGATCTATTAATTTTTGGTAATGTCCGGATATTGGCAAATTGTTTTTGTATCTCTTCAAATTTCCTGGCGCAGCCCGGAACTTTCTAATTTTTTTTTTTCTAATCTAAATTATCTTGTTATCCCACACTAATAATGGTAAGGTTTGACATTCACTAATATAATAATTTGCAACTTAAGCGATAGGTAGGTTTAATTTTAACGATATTTATACATTTCAACGATGTTTACATTATATTTAAACTATCTGTAAGTTCAATCCCATATATTTCCACATATTGCCATCATTTTTTTTTATAAATAAATCACCGTAGTGCCTAGTGCACTACAGGATTACTGCACCCTCGTGTCTCTTTGGAGATATGTGAGGGGCAGGGAAGGGAAGGGATAGGGAATGGCAGCTGGAATAGCCTGGCTGCAGGATCCACCCCTAAGCTCTGGATTCCCTAATGAAAGCTCAGGGGTGACGCCAGTAACCCAGGCTAACGAATAAACGAAAGCCAGCGCCAGGAATCGAACCCAGGACCATCCGCTTCGGAGGATGTTGCCATACCCACTGAGCCATTGGGACATACAAGTATTCAAGAATTTGTGCACACAAACTGGCGGAAACTCTGTCTTACTATGTAGAAATTGAAGAACATTGAAATTTAAATGAGTACTTAAAGTGATAAAAAATTGTCTTCAAGTTAGAGGACCCACCAACGTTTCATGACTTCTTCCGACATTTTTCATAGCAAATTACAAAATATATTTCCTTGCAAAATATCATTTCTTATTAAATGACGGGAAACATAGAAACGAGATTTTTATGAAGTGTCCAAAACAAAGAAATTTACAAAAACAAAAAACCGATTTTGTTCAAAATTCCATCTTACTTTTTTCTAATTTTGGAGGATTTTACCCGACTAAAGTGCATTTTCCAGACTTTGGATGACCAAAATAGCATGACTTAACAGGTGGGTCCCACTCAAGACTAATGGAACTCGTATTCCAGTTTACATTGACATTTGGAATATAATTGATCCACTCACTTTGAATCGATTTTCTCTCCTGGAATGTAGAAGGAATTGCTCACCAGATCCACGTACGCGCCGTGCAGTCTTCGAAACATCTAAACATTTGGGACAAACAAATTAGGTCACTTTTAAACATAAAGGTTGCGGAGAAAATCACCTTATTTTTCTCCTAGCGCTGTAGCCGTTGCTTTACAAAGTTATAAAAACTCAAATAGCCGCGAAATCGAAAGCCGATTGATAATATTAGTTGACCGCTTTTGAAAGCCTGACCACGACTTACTCCTTCCAACTCTCGCACCAACTTACCCACGAATTTTTTACCTGCAGAAAATTTAATTTAAAATTAGAAAATAATTACCATGGTTTTGATTTAATTTTCCATTTTCCATGGTTGAAATTAAATTTTCTGCAGGTAAAAAATACGTGGGTAAGTTGGTGTGAGAGTTTCAAGGAGTAAGTCGTGGTCAGGCTTTCAAAAGCGGTCAACTAACATCATCAATCATCTGTATAGGCTTTCGATTTGGCGGCTATTTTGAGTTTTTATAACTTTGTCACTTTTAAGAAAAGAAATAAAAATAAAATATGAAATTTCGAAGGTCCAATGACAACTAAATAAACTTGTTGCAAAATACAATTTGTTGTAATGTTTGTTAAAAATCCAGAGTTCGCTATTAATTTATCATTTTTATTTTTGTGATTACAATTACAATATATACCCGCAAGCAGGCTCTGTATTCGACCAGAAGTATTTAAGCAGAGCTTCGCATTTTAAGAGGTCATTTCCAAAAATAATTAAATGAGAATTTTTAAAACATTCCTCCGCCAAGAATTCCCCCATTCCTCTGCTTGCAGGTTTAAATTGTAAATTTGTTTTTCTGAAAACGAATGACACGGTAAAAAAATCTTATCAATTTTGAAACATCCATTTTTTTCCCATTAAAAAATAGTAAAAAAATGTGAACTTTTATAATTTAAAAGAAATATCACCATTACTTTTGAATCACTACCGTTTCATTATTTTATTTGCTGACCTCTACTTTCGCTTACCGATCTTATTTCGTTGTCCCTCAGAGACGTGTTCGACGACTCGACAACCACCACAAACTTGATCTTGGTGTTGGTCACATATCCGAATCTTCAAGTTAACACCAAGGTCAAGGAAAAACACATTAAAAAATTACAATCCTGATTCTACAGCTCGTGAACAAATATAATACATTTTGCCAAAGTTTGTTTGGCCCCACGGGGAGAAAAAAAAATTATCACATTCTAAATATTGTCAATTCGTTTGGTCTAACCACCTCTGTATTCTGCCAATAAAAACACAGGGGGTTTCTGCTCCCTCAAGTCACCAGGTGTAGAGGATCGGGGTCCGGAGACGACACGAAGGACTTAACAACAACCGATAACCACTATCGGTTGCACCAGATATCTTGCCCGATAGGGAAGGTAAGTATCGGGTCGCCCCATAGGTACAGTTCACTCTTATTCCGAAGAAAGGCAAATTGCAAACCACGAACTAAATAATACCTTTGCCAAATTTTAAGAGAATCGGTCAGCACTTCGCGAAGACACAATAAAATATATTTTGGCTCATTTTATGCCCCCCACACTGTAGAATAATACTCATTTTCACAGCTCACGTATTGTATCGAAAACAAGAATAGCGAGGCGGTGATCTAAGACATGGCAATTGCAACCAAATATAATGACTAGCCCGATCGTAAAAAATATTTTTAAGTGTTGGCACCAAGATGTCAAGTCGACAATAACATTATTGTTGAGCGTCTGCCAATGTTGTAGACAGGTGATGGTGAACAGTCTTGTGTTCGTTCCTTTTGGAAAGGAACCAGTTCCACTTCCTCCGATAAAAAAGGAACCAGTCCCCGTTAGAGTTCCTCAAAAATTGAAAGGAACCTGGGCGTTCATCAGTTCCTTTTCAAAAGGAACCTGGAACAGTTCCTTTTCAAAAGGAACCTGGAACTTTTCAATTCCTTTTCCGTTCCTTCGACTAAAAAATATTTAAAAATACATTTGTGGGAACTAATTTACAGGACAAATGTAAATTTGCAGACACACACCAAAATCTTTCAACTGATTGATGCTGCAAAATTGTTCCGCTGTCGACACACTTTGGAAAATTGTACTCGTAGAAAATTGAAGGTTATGCCAAAAGGAACCCTTCATACAAGAAACGAACTCCCGTTCCAGTTCTTCGAAAAAAAGGAACTAGTTCTTAGAAACGAAACTTTTCCGTTCCGTTCCTACATAACACTGGTGATGACGGAGGAAATAATAAAAAAAAGGATACACTTTGTAGTCCTCGGTGGGATAGAGCAGCCCCAGGTACAGTTCCCGCAGATCGTTAGCGTTTTTGTTAGCTGCGGTCAGTTTCTCCTCCACCACGTCCAGGGAAGTGTGCACCGTGTAGTGGAACTTGAGTTCATTGTCCGTGGGAATGGTGCGGATGTACAGCGGATAGTTCTAGCGGATAGCGGATAGTACAGCGGATAGCGGAATGAAACGATTTGAGCGATCTTCTAGGTAAAACGTTTGGCATGGCAATTTTGACGTATCCAAGCAGAATTAAAATGTTCATCTTCGATAAAATCCAAACTTACGTATGCGTAGAAATATAAATGACACAAGACGCACGAATAAAATCAATCGCCGAACTGAGACGAGAAAAACGATGAACGAGATTGTGTGTGTAAGCACAAAATATTAAATTCGCGTTTGTAGTTGTTGAAAAAACGCGAATATAACATTTTGTGCTTACACACACAATCTCGTTCATCGTTTTTCTCGTCTCAGTTCGGCGATTGTTCTTATTTGTGCGTCTTGTGTCACCTTTATTTCTACGCATACGTAAGTTTGGATCTTCTACATACTTGTTGACAACATGAGCACTGTTATCACACAGAGGTATTGCCGTAAAAGAACTTAACATTTTTTTTTTTAAATCACCGTAGTGCTAATCACTACAGGATTACTACCCCTCGTGTCGCTATGACGATACGTGAAGGACAGAGAAAGTAAGGCGATTCGGATGACAAAGATACGAGCGGATTAGAAATGGATGATAGAAATGAGACGTTAGGGATGGTTGACTAGGTTTACGATTCCAAAGGGTGAAAGGGAAAAAGTTAGTATTGGAGGGCATAGGAAAAGGAAGGAGAGTCGATGTTAAGAAATGCTACATGTTGAAGGCCTCGTATTTGGAGTCAAAGAAATGTAAAGCTAAAGGATATATGTTGTAAATGGCAATGCAAGGTGGGTATGGGCTGCCGGGGATCCACCTCTAAAATATGGAATATCTAATGGAAGCTCAGGGGTGTGACGTCAGTACCCCAGGCTCGTCGAATAAACAAGAGTCAGCGCCAGGAATTGAACCCGGGACCGTCCGCATCGCAGTCGGAAGCATTACCGACTGGACTAGCCGGCCGCACAAATCAAGACCTTGCTTTCACCAGCCGTTGACAGAAAAAATGAAATTAGATGTGTCCAGGGTTCGATTCCCGAAGCGGGCGTCTTTAGATCACGGAATACTGGTGTACATTTTTTTTTTCGTGAGGAAATTCTCCTCACTGCAGTGAATATGACTGCTGGAGATTCTGTATCCTTCATATTGATTAGGAAATATGTAAAGGGCACATTTTCACCACTACCCCAAGATAACGAATAAACTGCTAGGGGAATCGAACCCGGGATCACCTGCTCAGAAGTATGTTACCTAACTAGTAATCCCCACTGATCCACGCGGGCCATCTCGTTAACAATGGTGAACAAAATTACAAAATTAAATATAACTATACAGTGCCGGGCTAAATTAACTGGGACAATGTTTTTCAAATGGAACTTTTTACTTTGACAGTATCTATGGTTTGGATACGAATTTTTCAATTCGGTGTTTTGCATGTTGTACAACATTTAATTAACAACAATATCCAAGTGACGCTATAATTTATTGCGAACGTTCTAAATATACAAAATTCGTTTCAAACAGAACTAGTACGGTATTCGAAAATGGAACACCCAAAAAGAAAATGCTTAAAATACACATTAATGACGTCATGCCAGTATCTGCACGTGCAAAAACATCCTTTCATCACAATTGGTTACAACCCAAAACAATATTTTTAGACTTTTTATCAGTTGAAATAAAAACGAAGTTGAAGAACACCATTGAATAGTTTTATTTAAATGAATTTTCTTAATTTCGAACGTTCGCAACAAAATTTATTATCAAATGGATACTGTTGCTAATTAAATGCTGAACAACATGCAAAAAACCGACCCAAACCGTAGATAATTACTGTAAAAGTAAACCTATTTCAATTTGAAACATCTTGTCCCAGTTAATTTGGCCCGGCACTGTATATGAGCAATGAGAAGTGTAGGGTGTAACATAGACCATTAGGAAACGGAGACGGCAGCATTAAAACGTTAAGGATGGACCACTAAGAGAAGCAGGTTGACGAAAAATAGCAGTAGACAAACAACGAGATAATCTTAGAATACAATTTACTAGGTGTTCGTGAAAATTGCACAGAAGTTGTTACATACACATACAGACATACATGTGAACAGTTGACGACGTTGCGGGTCGCGAATATATCAGAAACATTCCGAAAACGACGTTTTTTCGCA
>JAUJYS010006827.1:0-10036 GCA_033995665.1 Melogona broelemanni | reverse complement strand
GAATTCCTAACGTTATATTTCACCAAGACCGGGATCCCGGGCGTAACCGGGACGAAAGTCTACATTTTCACACCCTCACAAACACTCCCTCCCCCCTTTAGCCCAGGCGGAGCCGGGCAATTTTTCTAGTGTTAACTAAAAATTGTTGGAGAGGATGAACGAATGCAGATTTCAAGTCTAAAGTAAATCAATCCATAATTCGAATTGTAGCAATTTTAATATGGAGAAAGATTTTTCGAACGTTGGACATAAATTTTTTGGTAATTTGGCATTTTTTTTTTAATTTCGAGCGATTTCTCACGACATGGCACCAGACTAGATTCCGCCGGTCATGATTTAACTGTACAGTGTAGAAGGCGCAACACCTCATCCCTGCCCAGGGCGACTGCTATTCGTTTATGCGCGAGAGTGAGGAGGTTTGGGCAGGAACATTCGTTCAGTGGTCACACGTGGTCCTTCAAGCAACCCCCGATTTATCTCCCCTCGGCCCCTCTCTTCAGTTAATTCCTGGAAAATCCGAAAGCGCTACTACTCTACAGCTCGAGCCATTGTACACTTCAAAGACTATAGATACAAGCTTAAAATTAAAGAATCCTTGACCAGGGACCTTCCTTGACCAAGTTTCACCCACCAGGCTCCTAAAAACATTTTAATTTTATACACACAAGCTCTGGACCTGGGCAATGTCAAGATTACAGAAAGTTAGGTAAAATGACGTGAACCGAAATTTACTCAGACGCAATTGCGTCAGAATGTTTGTGCGATCTTGACACTATTGAATCATCAGTTGTTCCCTTTCCCAGAATTAGACTTGGTCAATTTGCGACAATTTTTCGCAATCTCGTTCCATCAATCTACCTAGTTACGGTTAAAGCTGTTAATCAAACTGACATTGAATACTGTGGAATCCAAAACTGTTTCCCCCGCCATAGGCCCCCCTTAAAAGGGGCTGCTCGCGGGTAAAGATTGTAATTGATTACACGATCTTTTTTTATTTCACAATTGACTACGCATGTCATTTTGTTTGGGCACACAACACGCGCATGCGACGACAGGTTTATTTTATCGGCAGGCAAGAAATTTTACGCGCTTGGCTTTGGACCAAAACAAAATGACATTTCCACGGATTCAGCCAAAATTTAATTGATCGACATGTGAACCGAAGATTAATAAATTTTAAATCTTATTTTTCAAGGCGTGGCAAAATGACCGACAAAAAAAAATTTGTCCAGATTACGAAAGAGAATATCACTAACAGAAAATTTAGTGATGATTAGGCGAGAATCTCAATCATCGTTCCGGTTTAACGACTCTTACGTTTTCTACGTACTTTTTAAACTTTGAACTGCCATGACATTTTCCGCATTTAAATTTTCTGTTACATTTCTAGACAAAAATAGTGACTTTTAGTTTCAAAAATCTTACTTGGAAAGTCTAGTTCTAAAAATTAGTATCTGCACCCTATTTTCAACGCAACTCAACTATTAATATTTTTTGTATCAACTTGAAAGACTATGGGCGAATATAAACATTAAACACACATGAGTAATTATTAACAGCCGTAGTCCAATCGTGTACAAACAATTGTTTTACATCACGTTACCCAAAGCAATATAATCTCCGAAATTAAACTGCCCTTAGAAACATAACTCCATGTTTTGAGGAATAAATGCTTGTTTCTATCATTTTAAATTGTACGCAAGTTATTTACTTGATCCATGGCCTAACTATAGAAATAGAATGTTTGCTTAGATCTTTTTATTTGTTCAGATAAGTGTAGACAAAATTAACCAATAAAATATTTTTCGAAATGACCGACGTCGAAATTAAACAATAAACATCTACAAGTTGATGGGGCCAAGAAAGCGTTGTAATGTTACAATTTGAATAAAAAAAATAAAATATAAAAAAAGTTGGATAAATTACGCGAAAATGACGGTAGGCAGGGGGAAAAGTGTAGTCTGACCTTTCACCCCGCAATCTGACTAATTCAGCGATCAAAATGTTCTTTTGGTCCTGAATGGAAACTATCTACGTTGTTTACGTCGTAAAATGAACACATCCCAGAATATTCCGGTTCCTTTGAAACAATTTTTGTAGTTTCCAAATCCCAGATCTAAACAATATTCGCAACTGACCCAAGAGTCTAGGTCAAGCCAACCGTGAAATAATACATAAATGTCACCTTGAGAGGCAACTGACTAAACAATACATTTTTCAATCCTCGGCAAGCTGGAGGCCCTTTGGTTTAATTTCGCCTATTGCTCGAGCGCAGGACTTTACTGTCTTTAGGATATTAGGACTGCAGGTCAGTTTCAAAATCTACGTCCCATAAAGCCAATCATATTCGTAGCATATATTTACGGCAACATTTTCACCTCGAATCACAAGTGATTATCAATACAGGATCTAGTTTTGTACCCCTCATTACTTTTGATGCACAGATTTCAGGGGCGTAAACATGCCCTTTGACAAACTTTATTAAGGGGAAAACAATTGCAATTATTGCAAGTCTAAGCTAGTCATACACAACACAGTGAGAATTTAATTATACGTTAAACAATAACCAACTCATTTGTTCTGCTACTCAAATAAGAAGCCAATGAAACTTCCTGAAGAAAAAACGCCAGTATTTCTAAGCTTTTTGAGTATTCTGAAGTTTTTTACCACCCGAATTCAGAAATCAACATTCATGAGGAAAACTCGCCAACGAACGAATATTTCAAAAGTAATCGAAAAAGGGGTGCGGGCCGACATTTCCCCACATCCAATAACCCCACGATACCGGCATCACGTTATGAAGATTGAAATATTAATAACTCTCGCATATTTCTTAATCTCGGCAATTACTTTTTAATGCCACAAACAAGAAAATGAATATACTCAAATTATTGCTTCAATCTCAAACAAAGGTATCACACTTTTCACGCAAGGTAAATTCTAGCCGACCAAGGGCTCCGTCCAACAAATTACGCAACGATTGGTCAACGCAACACTAAGCTCAATAAATATTGAAACTGGAGAAAGGCCTAATTTTTCGCACTGAACTTTCAGCATTTAAAACAAAAGCGATTTATGCATGGTAACTTAACAAGAAATTCCACGTTCAAAACTTACATATGTCAAGATGGCCCAGCATTTTTGCGACTTGGTACAGGAAGGATTAATAAGATTTCTGGTCCAACAGGCCCCAAACGCCGCAGGGACCGATAAAAAAATCCGGGAATAGACACAAACTGTATCCCCGCCACAACCGACTTTCGACAAGCGACGAACACTTCTATAGAAGATAGTACTTTTGAAAAGGTTTCGGACTCAGAACGGAGAGATTCAGAACTAGCTCCACCTCCATTTACATAGATGCATCAAGTTCAATCGACATTTTGGTTGCGGTGATTAAAAAGATACGCAGTAACACGTTATTAACCGAAGCGCTACAATGAAAACGACTGAGATATCCAACGCCTTTCCAGTGCCGATTGGAATCAAATGTTTAATGTGAACGAGATGATGTGGAAGATGTTTCTCCTGCCTATGAAGCTCCAAAACAATCATAATGTAGGTCCAAAGTTCAGCTGCCGTTGTGTTCTCGTGACTCAAGCAAGATTACGTTGTAATTATAGTGATGCTGACACTCCATATATGTAACTGATTGGTTTGAAGCATTCGGCCAATCACGCCGCGAAATGGATTGGCTGCACTTTTGCGCGCGAAATTAGAAATGACCTTCACCATGCTTGACCCTGGTGTCGCACACAAAACATGACACATAATTTAATTCTTGCATAAATCACGAAATCAATCTCAGAATTGTGTCGCCTCACTTGAATTCGTCGTATTTGCCTAGATATTTATTGAATTGCAATGTCCGAGTTTTCGCACCACTGACCATTTGCATATGGGCCAATTGTTCTACACCAATAATTATGCGCGAGATTAAAAAAATGACTGGATCATTTAAATTGCAAGTGATATTTTTTTGTGATTTTTAAATGATATTTTTTTTCCCGGATCACTGTAGTGAAAATAGCACTACAAGAGGTTATTGTACCCCTCGTGTCGCTATGGCAATGTGTGTTGATATTGAAAAAGATAATTTTAGCATGTCAGTGTAAAAAAATAAAAATGACATTTTTCTACAAAAAAATCCACAGAATAAGATACCTTCCAAAAATTTACCCCTGCTCGGCGACCGATATTCGAGGAAATAAATTATAATGTTTATTAATTTCGAACAAAAAATTTCAAAACAAATGGGCGAACACAGCAAAATAAGACAACCCAGTTTGAAAGTAAAAAAATATTTATAAAATATAGATACACTATACAGTACATACACATATTGCAGCAGGTGACTGAAGTGTTTTTTTTTGTTGTTGTTGCAAACGATGGCAATTGTACAATGGTCAGATTATTCGAAGGCAAACTGGCCAGACAAACATACAAGGTTGACTTAACGCTGGAGATGCTTTCCATAAACATAAAACTCTGCATTTTCGTTCCACAAAAGCAGTCTCAAACACACGAAAAAAATTGTGTTCTTCCTTCCACAGGTAATCAATCACCTTCCTGTCGCGTCAAGGGTAGTAGTGATCAAACGCAGTACATAAAAGTAAGCGTCAAAAGTTCATACACACAAATATCACAAACATACAATAATTTTACATTCAAAATTGTAATCTTCACGCAGCATTCACTATTGACAAATATTCACACTTTCGAAACTCGTGCATCCATATCCGGTAAACCCCAGGTCAACCATAACAATAATTTACACCCTTCTTCACCAAAGATATCTCACTTCTTCATCCAAAGATTTCAAAACATTCAAACATTTTCCTATCTCGTTTCGAAACAAGCCAAACTAAACGCCGTCAAGCTCACAAAAAAATCCCATTTCCCATCCAAACGTCGACAACTTCACAAAGCCTTTTCCACTTTTCTTATAAGCTAAAAAAAAACGACAAAGATTGCATCGGTAACAAAAATTATTGTACCCTGCACCCCAAATTTGTGTGGAAATCACCCTGCGAACCAAAAACAACGAACACTGATCAACGAACACTGTTCGTAGAAGAGTTAGGAAACTAAAGACATAAATAACCTCACACATATTTTTTTTTTCAATTAAAAAGGTCATGGAACCAAAAACAAAGCATGAACCAACAAGGATCCATGTTGTTTTTTGGTTCGTAGCGATGACACAATAAAAACTTTCAACTTATTTTTTTTTAATAATAGGTTATGGCTAAAATAAATTCCCAGGTCGTCAGAATAAGAAAATGTACGTTTTCTAACATTTAAGATACGCCATTAAAATTAGGAGAACTGCAAAACGCCGAAAATAAAATTGCATGTACGCTCCGATCACTAAATTTGCTCCACTTACGCGTTGAAGCAACCACACTTTTCCCACGAAATAGTCATTCTGTTTGGGAGCCAACTTATTATTATTTTTTTTTAAATAGACAGGTTGAAGATTTGTAAACTCTGGTGGTGCCGAAACAAAATGAAGATTACACGGATAAAAATACTTGAGAAATCGTGTAAAATTGTACTTTTAAAAAATGGTTGAAAGGGAAAAATGACAAAAGCAAAGAATAAGGGATAGGGAGGAAAAGATACACTTAAAAGATGAGGGCTTGTAGTGAAATTTTAACAGTGTTGCCAAACCAAAACTGTTGCACGTATCGGAAATCAACTCACAGGGTTCATGGAGAAATGTCCAACCGTAGTCTTATTTGCCGAATCGAGATCGAGTCAGTGACTGGTCACCACTTTCCGAGTGGCACAAAAACCCTGCTACTGATTCGCGGCAGTGATAGATTCGAAACAAAAAAGAACGACTCGTCGAGTCGGGGGAACGGTCCCGCCCGTTCAGCAGGTGTTGGCGATTTCAGATCGGCGTCGAGATTTCTCTGTACTGATGGGCGGAGTCAGCGACATAGCAGCCACCAGTTGTTGGGCGGTTGAGTCGGACTCCTCCAGCAGCTGCTGTTGGTATTCCTGGGCTTTATCCTGCAAAAAACAAAAGCGGATCGAACAATTTTAATCACCGATTTTTATATTCTATCAGGCATTTCACATTTTCCAGATAACTTAATGCAACACACAAATCAATAAATTTATCTACTGTACAATGAATAATAAATTTAGAAAATGATATTTACAAAATAACTAATTAATGTACAGTAGATTATGATAAATAAGGAAATAATATTATCTAAATAACTTAATGAAACATACAACTGACGTCACCAGGAATCGGAAACATCTCGACGGATCATAACAAAAGAATAATAAATTTGACTATAAATTATACTTTCAAAAAATCTAATTAATTGAATGTTATGTCCGGCGTCTCCGGATACCGTCCCTCGATCCTCCGACACCTGGTGAGTTCGAACGAGCACGCTCACCACTAGACCACAGCGGACGGTATAGCGGGGCACATTTTTACCAGTTCCTCGGGATCGAATAACGCAAGTCAGAGCCGGGAATCGAACCCGAGATCGCCGCACACATGACGGATACTCCAACACTGAGGCAAGATAATTACATCATAATTGCCAAATCCAGCTGACCGACTCAAAATTAATTTCAATCTAACAATCTTAAGTCTTAAATCTAGAACCACCAAGTCAGCCAAACAAGAATACGTACCAGCAGATCCAGGCTGATTGAGTGCGACTGGATGGTGTGCACCTCGTCCGCCTTCACCTCGTTTACGGCGTTTTTGAAGAGCTCGGCCGGCACCGTGGAGTCGTTGACAGCCTGGTAGAAGGGCACCAGCCAATCCAGGCACGCTCTCAGTTCCGGCTCGCGCAGGCCGGACACAAACAGGCAGTGTTGGGGCGACAGCATGTAGTGGATGGCGCCGGCAGCGATCACGCGGTAGGGAAATTGATGAGCACCCTCGTCCAGCATGCACAGATCCATCAGCTACGAGACGAGAAATTAGAACAAAAATATCAAGTTTTTGTTTCAAAGGAACATTATCGGTACTATCAAGATACAGATTAACTTGAAAGTACAGCGCCCGCTCAGTCTTTAGTCTCTTGATTCAGTTGTCATTTTTAATGACTAGTGTGAGAATAGTCTTTAAAAATAACCACTGAATCAAGAGACGAAAGACTGAGCGGCGCTGTACAATTGTCAGACTTTGAGTGATTCGCATAAAATGAACTTATTGAAATTAAAATTCCCGATTGAACATTTTAATTCTTCAAAGAATAAACGCTCAACAGATCAGAGTTCAACATATTTTTTTTTATAAATCACTGTAGTGCAATCACTACAGAATTACTACCCCTCGAATCTATGTGAAGTGAAGGGAAGGGGAATGGCAGCTGGTATAGCCAGACTATCTGGACTCCCTAATGGAAGCACAGGGGTGACGCCACTACCCTAGGCTCAAATAAACTAGCCTTTCGCCGGGAATCAAACCTGGGACCGTTGCTCCGTAGTTTCAGTATTTAACGTTTCATTTCCTAACGATTTATCAGTATCCAGGAATGGCGCAACGTGACCGGCGTTTCGATAACATTGTACAAGGATGGTGAAGATTAGCTCGTTATATACCTGAGCCACCTCCAAGAAAGCCTGTCCGGGAATACTGGGGATGGCCATGGCAGTGTCCCCGTCGCAGCTGGTATCAGCCGTCCTGGACAGCAGTTGCACGTAGGCAGACAGCCAATGGTTGGCGGTCAACGGAGCCAAATCCCAATTCAGGACCTATGCAAAAGAAAATAATAGTTAATGTATCGAACCATCTCCGAATGAAAATAATTTCTGATAGACATTGGATTAAAATTGCTAACTGTTACGAGGATTTTTGTAATATTGAAGACACAATACTGATCCCAAATCAACCTTGGAAAGATTAAATATTAAAAAACGTATTTGCTTATATTTGAGACAGAAATCTTTCCAAGATTAAAGACAAAGCACCGAATTTAATTGTTAGTCGTAGTAGTATCTGTAGAAAAAGTAAAGAATTAAAATCCAGTCATATCCAACAACTTACCCTCAGCATGATGAACTCCAGATTCAAAATTTCGTCTTCGGTGCAGGCGCCATCAGTAACGTAGGCGAATTCGCTCAGCTTTGGTGGGTAGATTTCCTAAAGCAAATTCGAAAAAACAACAATAGAAAATTAATAAGTGTGTATGGCTAAAATTTCTCGTCTCGTTGGATCGAGTGAATCATTTGAAGCGATGCCGAAAACATAAGTGTAACGGTACCTCTAATTTGGTGGAAATAAATAGGGCTGTGATGCCGATTAACTGGAGCTGTTGTTTCGGCAGGTCTTTTTGTGAGGTTAGGAAGCGATCGGTGAAGTCCACCGCCAAGTAGTAAGAATCACGCTGCAGTTTGTAAACTTCACATACCTAGAAACGCAATCGGAAAACAAGGTCAGAAAACAATACCAAAAAACGTCCAGCCTTTGGTTTAAAAAAAATAACTACAAGCGCAAATTTCAAGAACAGAATTTAGAAAATCATATATAGGAAGACATATCTAACGAATTCAGGTGAGCTTTGGTCATTTTTATCTTTAACTGATTTCAACTTTTCTGCCCAGTAAGCACAACAACTACAACGTTACAAAAACCATACAGAAAACTGAGAACCACTTTCCAGAGCATTCCCCAAGTGAGAATGCCAAACAAACCCAAGTCAAAAAAAATAAATAAAATAAAATAAAAAAATAATAATAATAACGCATAAATGAGAAAGATTTTTTCAACAAGTGTAAATCGATGTTCGATGTTTATAAGAACATCCCCTCGACCAAAAACAAGCCTAACCAAACCATCCCAGGTGAGAATGAACCCCCAGTACAAACTTGTCCCAAGTCACTAACCTCGATCATCCAATCCAGAAGTATGGCGCGCATCCTGGCGTGCAGTTCGGGATGATTATCCACGAGAGGCTGCCCACGCGAATACTTGGCTTCTTTCTCCTGCATGAGCTGCCAGACCTCGTCCGGGTCGCCCCATGAGATCGTGGGCAGTGGGTTGCGTGATTGCAGAACAGTCAGCGGCCTACACGTCAGCTGATCGGACCTAATATGGTGGAAAGGAAAAATGCGGGGGCAATTTTAATATACCTGTTGGGTGTTGGTGTGGGTCTGTGAACCCGATGGACTAGCCATTTATTGAGTCAACCAGTGCACAAAATTCGAAATTGGTCTGTCGTATTCTGAAACTAATTAGGACAATTTCAAATTAATTACCTACATGTCAAATTAAAATTAATTTAATTAAAACGTCGAATTAAAATTGGTTTAATTAAAATGTCGAATTAAAAACTAGTACTCGAGTATAATAACATTTTAAAAGAGAAAATAAATTTTTTATTCTGGCAAATAAAAAATATTTCTTGACATAATCACTTTAAAATTAAAAAGATGACACAAATCAAAATGTTTATCAATGTTCACGAATTAAAACGAAAATTGTTTTTCATACAACCTTAATTTTTTTTAATCGTGTAATAAACAAAATTAATTTAGATTTTTTTTACAAAGGTGACCACGATTCTATGATGTTTGTTAATTCGATAACGAATTTATTTTTAAGCACTAAAATTCATATTTATTTAGACTAACCATTACATTAATTTTAAATTCATATTTTAATGGGTTTTCTGCAATTTGCCACATTTCAACACTACAAAGAAATGATTACCGGTTTCCAAATTGAGACAGACATGTAAAGACCACCAGACTCAAATCATCAAAACAGCAACACTTTGCAACAAAATATTAACACACATCGCGGGTACACGATTATAGAAACCATGAATCAAAGTCTCACCTCGTACAGCCAATCAGTTTTCCCGATGACTTGGAACGGGGCAGACACTGTGGAAGACACGGAAATAAGTTTAGTGAATGGATATAGCATCACTTTCGGATCAAAGGTCGTCGGCAGACCGTCCAAAGGTCGGATTATAGGATCACCGTCACTAGATCGAAAACAGGTAGATAGTTGGCACTAGATAGTAGCGGTTAGATAGCGCGCCTCTAGATC
>JAUJYS010006826.1:0-10036 GCA_033995665.1 Melogona broelemanni | reverse complement strand
GATCTTTACCGTTCCTCCGATGAAAAAGGAACGCGTTCCCGTTCCCGTTACTCAAAAATGGAAAGGAACGTGGCGTTTCTGCGTTTCTTTTCCGTTCTTTCAATAAAAAATACAAATATATATATTTAATAAATTTGGATGGTTTCGAAACGGGGTTAATAACTGGAAGATGCTCGGAAATGTTGACGGACAGTGGCTGCCAAAAATAATGATTTTTAAGGACGCGTGAGCAGCTTTGTTAACAGAAATCGCTGGGTGACATGCAAGATTTATTTTCTAATAAGATTTGTGTTCCGAGGACCTTGACCATAAAAAAAGTTTGTTAGAAGATTCCAAAAGAAAGAGATATCAGTTGCGTTTTGGGGTGCAAAACACAGAAAAACAGCACAAGCAAACCGCACTTCTCGAGAGGGGTCTACGCGCTCATCCAAAATGTTAGTAAAAATTCATCCCCAGGAATTCAATTTTTTTCGAGTGATTTGTAAGGGTAGATAGTGTTTTATACTGTTGTCGCAAACGCCAATATCACGCGACAATAGTATCCTTGAACGGAATTTAATTTAAATCCATCTAGCAGTTATTTTTTGTTAATCATCCCAGAAACTTATTGAATGCACCTATTTGTTTTGCTAGGGGCGTTGAATAAGTTTCTGGGCGTCAGAACGTTGGATATCATTTCACAAAAAAATGTGATCATGTATCTTTGAATGGATAAAAATATCTAAAATTCCATTTACCGCGAAGGAAGATTAAAGACACTATCGACACAACGATAGAGTCTTGAGAGAATAGAGAGAATTCCATTTACCATTCAACATTAATACTTCAGGGTCCATACTGAAAACTGAAAATCCATTTGCCTAACATTCCCTTACCAAACTCGAGATTTTCCCTGACATTCACTGACCAAAATCAAAATTTTCCCTTATTTTTTTTTATAGATCAAATGACAATTGCCATTTACACCGTGAACCAAACGTTTCCGACCCCCATTTCGTAATTTCATTACTCAGCTAAAAATGGTCAAATTGTTATGAAATTCGGTACAAATAAGGAGTAAATCTTTGGGAACCTTTGAGCTATTTCAGTTTTTGTTTTAAAATAATTCTGAAAATAGCTGTACTGTTCGGATTTGTTACTCGGAAAGTGTTTGTCTGATAAAAAAATTATGAAAATCAAATTTGCGGCAAATTGTGCACTCTACAACTTTCCTGTTGACACCTTTACTCTAAAACCAAGATTAACTAGAGAATGTGCCAAAAACCGGGTTTGGGCGCCATTTTTTCAAGATGGCGGCGCTATTACAAGTCACACGAGGTCACAAACTTAGGATCATCCAAGTCTACAATCCTGCCAAGGTTCATTCGTTCCCAACCTTTTGCAAGCAAACCCCCCTTTTTTGTCTCTTAATGACTGGACTACTGTTACAACCTTGCATGTGTGACGTGCTCAATGTGCTTGTGGGATGAGGGACATGCTATTGGTGGTGAACGATTCAGAAAATAAAATGAGAATTAGATTTACATTTAGATGAGGTAATTGGCGTGCCGTAGCATTCTGGCGATATGTTTGAAAAAAAAATATGAAGCTGATTGTTTATGGGGGGAGGAGCCGTTGAGTTGATTGTGGTTGAAATGGCGGGAATTATGGGTGGCGGTCGCAGGGGGGCCAGGTGCGCCTTGCCTGCTGTCGGGATTTGAAGGAGGGAAGGGAGGGGGCATCAACTAAGTCTTGGGGAAGATATAACTGTTGATATAACCACTGTGCTAGACGGGACGTATTTGCTATTTAAATCAATAAATATGGCGCAAATCATACCTTTTTGCCTTCCAAATCAGACTGCAACTCGCTTAGAGAGGCAGTCGACGTTTTGTTGACTCCTGTCTGTTTCTGGTCCACATCTGGCTGACGAAACTCAATCCCTCCCAACGTTACACCGATGTTCTTCGTCAACCCGGCACCAGAGGATCCGGTCCCTAGGCTGGCCGTACTCTGACTGGCGGGCGCCGTGGCCACCTTCGACTGCGTCGTTCCCTGGGTGGGGCGCAGAATGTTGGGCCGTGCGGCGGGTGGTGGCGCCACCGTAGGTTTGGGCTTGGTCGGTGTGTCCCTGTACTTGGCGAAGCTGTCATTGGCACCGATCGCAGAGGTGGAGGGGAGCGGCGTCGTGCCGCACCACTGCTTCTCCGAACGACCCTTGTTGCACTGGTAGTGGTGACTGAAGGTCAAATAAGGAAATCAACGATTTAGTTGCGAGGGAAGGAAGTGTACCCACACATATTACAAGATTATATAATTTAGATACACCCGGTTTAGCCGAGTGGTGAGTGTGCTCGCTCGCTGACCAGCGGATCTGGGTTCGATTCCCGATGTAGTCGATCGATGGATTGGCTCATGGTACTGCGCGGGGGAAAACTCAGTGGGCTCCTGCTCTCCCTCAAGTCACCAGGTGGTAGGACGCATGCATAACGATATTTAAAAACTAAAAATTTCAATTTTGTTCTGAACGGTTTAAACGGTTTAAACGGCTTTTCCCGTACTTTTTTATTGTTGGAATATTTTATCAAAAATTTTATCCATCTGACCAAAATTAATTTGAACCGTGCAATATTTATGTATCGCCTCGATCATATACAAATGAACTTTGGGTACGTGTAAATAATTATTTATGTACCTCTTCTTGCCATTCTTTTCTAGGATCATCTGCTGGGAAACTATTTCCTGTGGGTGGTTCGGACAAAAGCGAGGATCTAGTCTGAAAATAAAATATATAAACACACTTTAAACCACTGGAACTGAAGAACCCAACGCGGTCACGAATTATTCAATCACAGCCGCGCTAACAAAATCAAGCTAAAAAAAAGTCTTTCCTTTTAGATTTTGTTTTAATCAAGTTTAGGTCACGCTTACATGACGTTCCTAGTAAAGCCGCAACTGTCTTTCTGGCAGCACAAGTAGTAACTCTTCTTGTAGTTGTGGTGGTCCGGCGTTGTTCCAGTTTTAATACTGCACGGTTGACCTACACGAACAAAAAACAAGCTTTTAAAATGGTGGCAAATTGGGTACGGTATACGGAGCAATAAAAATCCAATCTGAAGTATCTGAGAAATAAAAATCCAAGAAACGACAAGCTCAACATTGTAGAACAGTCTAGCCCAGGCGGTAATGCTCCCGACTGCGGCGCGGACGGTCCCGGGTTCGATTCCCGGAGAAAAACTCGTTTATTCGAGCCTGGGGTACTGGCGTCACCCCATAGCTTGTCCGGAGACATTCCAGAGCTTAGGGATGAAGGCAGCCTGGCTATACCAGCTGCCATTCCCCTTATTAGTTAATAGCGTTTTAGTGTTTATTTTATTTTCCAGGAGTAACCGCGGAGTCCCTTTAAAGGCACAGTTTGGGAAATATTCCTGGTACATGTCGGAAACGTTGTCTCGTTGCTACACATGATGTGTGGTAATACAACGGTCACGACATTATTTTAGATTTAGATTTAGATGAGGTAATCGCCGCGCCGTAGCATTCTGGCAATATGTTTGAAGGTTGCTTATTGGTGATGTTCACAGGTGGGCCGGATGCGGCCTGCCCGTTGTCGAGACTTGAAAATTGGAAGGGATACATGTGGGATTGATAAAAGTTCGACGATTTCTTTCATTCTATTTACTCTTCTAGTGAGTCAAGCTGGCTCCTACAGCAAGTTTAGGTGCTAAAAGTAGGCCGATGAGAACAATTTTTGGTTTAGTTGTCCCCTGGCAGTGTAAACATACGGTGAAACTTACCGTGGCCGAAACAGTTCACAAAGTTTGGCACCTCCATTGTTTGAGTCAATTCTTCGCCAGACAAAGGTTTTCAAGACGAAATAATCTTGGGCATAAGACAGCGTCTTCAGATGATAAAGGAGGAACACGATTCCCGAAAAGAAAATTAAAAAAACAAAAACAAACAGAAATAAATAAACAAAAAATCTGTTTTATAACCGTTTGACTCAATTGCCCGCCTACGCCAATTACGTTAACATGCTTACTGCAATCGATGTGGGGTGCGTTAATTTATTGAATATTGGTCATAAGCAAGACAACAGACGGAATTCTGTGATATTTGAACGAGCTCATTGCTTTATTTGTAACTTCCTCACATGTGTAAATGAGATGCTTTCAGAACTAAAGAGTCGGTTTATGATACGCTTTCAGGGGACATTGCAGCATCCCGGTGCCGGAAGTCAGAAGAAGGAGCACTTTTACCGTTCATGATCGTGTTCCCTAATGAAATAATATGTATCTGGATTAGTTTAGGGTGCGTTAATTATTGTACAGCGTTCCCGACCAAGCCGAGATCAAGTCAGAGATAGCTCGGATCAAAACGCGCGCTAAAATAAAAGTATGGCTACGACAATTCGGATAGGATCAAGTCGTGTGAATTGAAAAGAATGTAAATAATGACTGGAATGTAAACTAATTTCGAAAAAAATACTAATGCGGATTTGTTATTTCCTAACGTGGGCAACAAAAATTTAAGGAATCGTAATCTGCAAAATGAAAGCAAATCAAATGGAATGATTGCAACAATTTGTTGCCATGTCGAATGGTTACGATTTTATGAATGCGATTGCAAATCATTAAGTTATTGAAAACTATTTCAAATTCCAAGAAGCGTCACTGCTGCTATGCTGAAAAAGTTTTCCACTAATTTGAATATTTCACGGAAATTGATCATATTGAAGAATACATTAAATAGCTTTCTCGTTAGACCAAACTCATTATGCGCGAAAAACATCACAGCGTGTAATCAACAATAAGACTATTTAGTAATCGACCAATAATCAGATCATTGTTAAACGCTTAAAAAAACAAGTGACTATTAATGTTTTTTTCCCCCGGAAATATTATGACCACTGCTTGGGGAAAAACGATAAAAATCACACAAGCAAATTCACACGAACAATTGATTATGGTTTTTTTACGACTGCAAGCGCTATGTTAATTCCAATTGCGGTTAAGTGAAAATCACCATGCCATTTGGCAAATTACGATTCGCAATTTTAGAAACTGGTAAAGTTATCGATATTTTATGGTTTTCTTTCACAAATTATTAATAATTAATTTTAAAAAATCGATAATTTTGCTTTTTGACGTCCATGTTGATATAATTTCCATGTTGACATAAACTTGTCCTAGGAATACTATTAACGGGATTTTTGCGTAAATTTCGTGTCATCAATTACATATGTTTAAAAATAAATGGTGCGTAGTAATTTTAGTGTTTATAATCTGCCCATTGCGCCAAACTCGTGTGATCTTAAATTGCTAAACGTTTTATGGCAAACATGTGTTGTTGAATAGTCATGCTTGAACGATTTGCCTTAATACACATGTACGTGTGTGCATCGGTGTTCAAAATAGTGCCCCCCCAGTTCGTGCATAATTTTTTTGTTGGTTACACGTTCGCATATGATTTAGGTTAAGGGTTTCTCACGATCGACTAGTCTGCGAGGAAAAAAAATGACCGAAAATTTCTATTTCTCTACCCCCTTCCCCCCAACTTCCCCCTCCCCCTTCAAATAGCGACATTCATTACAAACGGGTGCCAGACAATTAGTAATCGTGCACAATATATTCGCTGGATCGGGAGCATTTTTGTTATATTTTTTGTGCTGTTTGACTACGAGTGTGCGATTCTGCGTTCACTAGCAATGCGCTCGTGACCTAATGCGAGCACATCTGGAGTACTTTAAACAAAGGGTAAACAACAATTGTTTATCAAAATTGAGCGTTGCACCGTATAGAATTAACTCTACAGTTGCAGAAGCAGTTTTAGCTCCGCGGAGCTCATCACACAACACAACCTTTGACTGAGATTTATTTCCCAGTACTATACTAATGTGAATACGAGTCACTTCATTCAAATCTAATCCACGGTCATATACTTTTCCTCCGTTCAGGATTTTATTTAAATTTATGTACAATTTTCCTATGTCTGTTTCGATAATTTATAATTAAAAATAATACCGTAATAGAAGTAAATCCAGCACGTTAGGATGAAAGTTCGTCGAAATGAAGATCAATTATAAAAATAAAGAACAATGGTAAAGTTTTGTATTTTTCAATTCCAAATGTCATTAAACGGATTTATTTATATATATAAACGTGTTATTTTTTCACAAAGTTTTAAAAAGTTTATTTATTTATTTATTTTTTTATTTTTAAAACAAAGTACCAGATAGGTTCCCAAGTTCGTCATCAAATCGCGCGGTCTCGCGATTAACATTTTTATAGAACAAAATTTATAATTATTTTATTATTTTCACAACAAATTATAAATTATTAAAGAATTTTATTTTAACTTTTTCGATAGAAGCACACGCTTTGCATAAAAATTGTAATGTCAGTTGAAAAAAAAAGTCATGGCTGATTGTCAAAAAACAGCTAACGGGATTTAAAAAAAGCAGGATACAGGTTCTACATATTAACCACCTTTTTGTTTGGAATTCTGCTTCGACGAATTTTTTATTTTTTGTTAATTTACGTTTATTATTCTCAATTATTCTCGCCTCGTCGAGGCAAATTAAAAACACATTGTAATCATTTCTTTACAGGGAGTAGTGATAAATGGATGATTGCGGTTTTGTAGCTTGCACTAGAACAAGTGTGAAGGAGGGTTATAAAAAGCGGAATAAAGGCGAAGTGATTGTCTAATGAGTTTATAGAATTAGGTGATAAACAGCGAAGACTCTTGCCAAATATGTGTTAAGTACAGCCATTATTTCCACACTGGACAATGAAACGATTGTGCTTTCCAGTGCTCCAACCCACTGAGGCGATCTTCATAGGCCAGCGGTTCTTAAACTATTCGATGGCTTCACAAGTTGTTATATATCTCAAAGACAATTAATTAGTGACTGCCGAACATCTCGTTAACAAATTTGAGCATTCATTCGATCTTATAAAAATACATTTATTGTGTACCAAAGTTTGAGAATCGCTTGTTTATTTTATTACCTATTGAATACGCCACAGTTCATTAATTTTGCTGATCATTGTGTAAAGGCTAGTTGCGTACGTTATATTTTATTCGCTCCATTGGACAAAATAGGTAAATACCGGGTCGAAATGGCAAGAATTTAACGCACCCCACCTCAAACGCAATTATGCTTTAGCTGCGAATATATTGCTGGTGGTGATTTCATTAAATCATGAATTTGATTCGAATCATCAGTGTGGGGCTACAGTTCCAGTTTCTCCGATGGAAAAACGAACCAGTTCCCGTTCCAGTTCCAGTTTCTCCGATGGAAAAACGAACCAGTTCCCGTTACAGTTCCTCAAAAATGAAAAGGAACCTCGGAGTTCCTAAGTTTCTCAAAAGGAATCAGTCCCTAGGAACGGAATTTTTCCTATCCGTTCCTATCCAACACTGCGAATCACGAATTTGATTGGTTCACCAAGAGGTAAGCGCCTATCAAGAAGCTTAGAGTATTTAATGGAATCGTCAACAATGTTCAACGAAGTAATCTGTTAAGTCATTCCTTTCTCTACTAAGTCTTTCCAGTCGGCATCAAAAGTGTCATTCGGTGGTCTAAATGTTTCCTCCCAATTTAAAAGACTTAATTTCCGTTGAATAATTTTAACGAAGAAAAAAAAACCCCAGCAATTTTCTTCGAGAGATTTCGCTGTAACGTACTTCTCGAAAGTCCTTGCCAAGACAAAGCTTTACTAACGCGTGTAGAAAAAACATGATGCAAAGGGGTGCCTGCCGCCATTGAAATTGCTGTGTGTCAGCGTGTGCGATGTTTAGACCCTTGAAGTTCATTATGCATGAAATTACTCTATCGGCTGGCTTTGAGATTCGTGAAAGGAAAGGGAGTGATGATGGTGGTGGTGGTGGGGGGGGGGGGGCAGGTGGTGACGTGGAGTGGTTGGATATGGGGGGGGGGGTAATATCGCCTGGTGGCCTCGTTCTCAAAAGCGAGATGGAATAAATAAAATAAAAAAGTTATTTGGATGTGTTTCGACTCCCGCGTGAACCAGTACCACTTCCAAACGATGAAATTTTCAGGGTTTCATTTTTGTACCAGGGGCAGCGGATTCAAATTAAACCTCATTTACATCGTGCAAAAAACATTAGAAGTGAACCTTTTTTATTATTGTATCGGTACGAAATTTAGCATGTAATCTTCGAATGCATTCTAGGATAATAATGCCACTTCAACCTCTTGTCATTTAAAATTTTCTACAATGGCACCCACTTAAAAATTATTTTTAAATAAGCTATTATAAAAATGGCCCGATTTATTTCATAATAATAATTGCATCTGAAATTGAAAAATAAATTGTCTTTGAAGTATTTGAAGAGATTTCATAATAATAATTGCATCTGAAATTGAAAAATAAATTGTCTTTGAAGTATTTGAAGATATTTTTTCAACAAGAAGCACGCTTAAATTAAATTTAAATAAGTTATTAAAAAATAGTCAGATTTGTTCCTTTTTAAAATTAAAATTTCTTCGAAGCATTTGAAGAGATTTATTCAACAATAAATATATTTTAAATTAATTAGAAATATAAATAAGTTAATATATAAAAACAATTCGAAACAGACATTGTTTTTCTAATTAAAAAAATTCTTGGTAGAGTTCAAATTTGCACCTCGAGGGGAAGAAAATCTCCTGTAGTACTACAAATAAGAACATGAAATCCAGGACAGGACTGCTTGTGATCATTCGCGGTAGGTTTGTGTACAATTCGTGTTCCTGTAGTACTATTCACTAGTGATCAGGAATAAAAAATTAAGCCAGCGCGAAATAAAATTTTAAAAATATGAGCACCCTGAGCAATAGCCCTAGCTTCCGCTTACTTCACTCGACTATATCACCTGTTCGCCGGCGTTCTTTTGCCCCCGTACCAACGTACTGCACCCGTGCTGTTGCAATGCACATCAAAGGGAAGGTGGGGAGAAGGCGGAGCTAGTTCGTAATTGTTGTTCCCGTTCGTGGGCGGTTTTTTTCCTCTCTATCTCTCTCACTCTTTTTTTCTTCTGACATCATTGATGAATAACTATTATTTTCCAGTGTACACAGTCACACGTGAAACATGAGTCGATCGCCACGCCACCTATACACCACCCAGTCCCATCATTCTCCGTGGCTACCGCGCTGTACAGCGAGCAAAGCGAAAGTGTGTAGCATCTTTCATACTGCGCAGCGAATCACCTGTGTCTGGAAGTGGATAGTTGTGTACTAGACAGACTAGAGTATTTTGTGTCTGGTGCTCCATACCGCGGGTGTGTTCTTCACAAATTGACTGCACGTGTTTTTTTTATATCCGAGTCATTGGAATATTTGTCAAAAGGAAATATGGATCGTCTACTAGTGTTGTTGATTTTGGTAAGTTCTGTTTTTCTTCTGTATTAATTTACGCTATGGATACAATCAGTGTCTGATTAAATGACCTTTGCTTCTAATTCTACAAGACTCATTAGAAATAATCTCACATCTTCGTTTTTTTAAAATAAACGTTACAATTTGAATATGCTTGCAACTTAATTGCCATTGGGAAATTATTATGCCATTTCGCGTTTTCATTATGTAATAGCTGGAATGTCTGAACGTACATGCGCAAACAATATTTTAGCGTTAAAGTTGGTAATTTTAATAAGTTTTAGCTTTTACCAATCGGCATTGATTTTTTTTTTTCCAATTCGAAAGATAACCTCAATCTATTTAAAGTAAGTTTAACAACAAATTTCCGTTCTCTGCCGTAAACATGGCATCTATGAAATAAATATTCCAGAATAATTTCCATATTTTGACTGCAAATAATTACCGGCTCTGTACATGCCACCAGGTGTCGTTCCAGGTATTCAGTTAAGTTAAAGGAGATATGCAATATTAATTTTATTTATCCAAAAAAAAAAAAAAAAAAAATCATAAGGTTTCAGTAAATAGGGAAATGGCCGAAAAGGGCCTTAATGGCGGTATTTCACTAGGCGAATAATCGCGGCGAATGCAGCTGAAGCGCGCAAATTGCAGCAGCACGTGAATTGCAAA
>JAUJYS010006825.1:0-10039 GCA_033995665.1 Melogona broelemanni | reverse complement strand
TTAGATTTAGATTTAGATAGAGTAGTCACCGCGCTTGCGCATTTAAGGTGACTTAGGGTATGAGGAAGTAAATGGTAAATGGTTTGACATCACTAAGAAGCAAATGAATTACCACTATGATTTCAACCACGACAATTAATGTCAAAAATATAGATAAAATTGGCCAGTAGGTGTAACATGTGATCAACGGATTAAAATTAAACCTACTTTTTCTGGGCACAATATCATCAGAAATGACGAGATTCTGTCATTGTTTCCATAAAATTAACGAATGAGGAGCGGACGAGGGAGTACGTCATACAAATATTTCTCCATTTATAACATGTATTAGCCTAAGCGTCGTTGGATAAACCACACGACTTGTAAAATATTCTAGCTTCAAAGTTATAAAAAATTAATCTTGAGCGATGTATCGTGTGCAATTAGTCGTGGAAATAAAATTAGGAAAATTAACATAGTGTAGTTGATAAAATGTGCAAGTATATTGTTGAAAGAAGAAATAGTTTCGCGAAATAATTTTGTAAATGTGCATCTCGTCGAAAAAAAATGTATATATCTGGGAACCATAAATAGAAGTACCCGTTCGAGCATTATTATATTCCAAGGTTTAAATCTTGGCTTGAGCGAATTACCGAATCTGAAAATTTGGCCAATCGGCGCAAAAATGTGCAAGTATTCATATCGGGATCTGTACTCGTTGTGTAAGTGTTCACGCGTATCATATAATTACTCGTAAAATTAACAAAACGTTCATCAATTTTCACTCATACCTGCAGTAATTGTTACGGCGATTGCAAATTTTTTGTTTGTCGCAATTTTATGTTTTTAAACTAGACTCATTGTACACGTGTATATCTCCCATAATAAATGATTCACCGTCATTTTTTAATTCAATTATTGTATTTTTTATTTAAGGGAAACACAAATACTACTGTAGTGATCGAAATGGTGTGCACATTCGTAGATCTTTCACAAGCAAATATTTTCTACATTTGTATGATAAGTTGGGCATTATTATAATCACTAACTGACTTTTTCCACGAATTATATACAAAAATTTGAACAACGGTTATAGATTTCTGTAACAGAATGAACTGAATTATTCTTTCGACACTAAATTTGAAGCCCAAAATAATGATTTTTTGTACAGGCTCTGGAAAATTGTTTTTCGCGGCGATTTGTAAACAATTAGTTACCCGATGCCAGACTACAGAGTCAGATTATCGTGTCAGATTGGGGGGTTCCAAAATTATCTAAACAAAACAAATTTTAAAAATATGTTATTTCTATAATTGTTAGGCATACGTAACGTTTTGTTTTGTAAGATAACCTTATGTGTATTAAATTAATATATTTAATGTTAATTATCTGATATATTTGAGGGAAAAAATTAAAATTTGATTTTATAAGGGGGCAGCAATTTTCACTCATGAATCCTATAAATGATTTGAAAATCTGTAATTTTTCATTAAGGTATTTAAAAACGCTATTGCATTATCAGATCTGCTTTCAGATAAAATTACGTATGAGCTTTTCACCAAATTATTCCAAGTGAACATGCTAATTTTAGTTTCTTAACTTGGTATCAGCTTCTGATTTCAACCTGATCCGTGGTTGTAGTGCCGGACCCCTTTAGTAAACGCGCGCCGTTCATCTCCGCCGACAGGTGGCGTTACCGTCTAGTGGTTTTTTATTATTAATTTCTCGTCGTTTTCCGACCGGAGTTGAAATTTGAGCTGATTTTGTGCAATTTTTAACGCGATTTTCCGCGAAATTTAGTCTGAAATCGCGTCCCAATTTTGACACACGGATTACGTCGACGCTCCCATGGTTGTTTCGGTGTGATTTTCGCGCGAGTTCAGCAGAATTCCGGCAAAAAGTTCAACAGAAGGTTCGCAAGGAAACTCAGGATTTTCTGTCCACCAAAAAACATGGAGGCCATCGCCAGACACGATTTCAACGCTACCGCCGAGGACGAACTCAGTTTCCGCAAAAATCAAGTTCTCAAGGTGAGAATCTCGCCTTTTCTGTATCCGACCCTCTCTCTCAACAATCTGATTTCGCTATCCGTCTTCAAATCAGTTAAATTCGACCAAAAATGACCACGATCTCAGATCGGCACGGGGTACTACTATGACCCACTTTCCGGCGACGCCAGTAAGGCCTGTTGCTGCATTCACGTACAGGGCGTTCCGGCGCAGCGACGGCAGCGCCATCTGACGTGCGCTATTGATGGCATTTCCTAGTTATCGTAGTGCGCGTTGTCTATAAAAACTCTGAAATGGGTGGGTACAGTTAGGCTCATCACCCGATTTTTCCTGCAAAAATGCGAGGTTTTTTGAGCCGTTTTTCGATGTTGAGAAACGAGCGGCGATCGGAACGCCGCTGGCGGCGATTAGGAAATTCCATACGTCTGCATATCACAACTGGGTAGAATGACACTTACTACATAAATGCAATGCGTGATCGATCAATTAATACCGTTAAGATTTATGCATTGTTTCACGATTAAAGGTTTAAATTTGTCGTTGTACTTGAGGATTTTATTATAATGGACGATTTGCTTTTGAATTAGTTGTTTTTACGAGGTTTGATTAGGAAATGGGGGTGGAGAGACGGTACTGTTTCCTAACCGGGAATGGCATTCTGAATTTTTGGTTGGAATTTTCGGGGAAAATTACGAAAAACGACGTTTTGGCTGTTCCTAGCTTAAATAAGGAGTCGCAGATTTTTAGTTTTGTGTGCCGAACTTTCCCCGAACGATTGTGTAGGGGGAAGGAAATTCAAAAATGAAAGTTTGACGGTTAAACTGTGCAGAAAATAGCAGCCTGTTTGTATGCGTGTGGGTGGTTGGCTGCTGACTAACATCTCGGGTTTCACTTCTGTGTTCCCCTGTGCGAAAGTGAAATTAAAATTCGGTAGCATTTTTCACCGTTCTGCTAATCTCGTATTTGATAATAGTTTCGATATTCATACATTACGGCGTCCATTAATGCACCAGAGTGGGGATGACTAAACGACAGCTTTGACACTGACCTTGGAAAAGGGGACGAACCCGGGGTTTTCAACCTGGACTTTCCAGTCCTGTACCGGGCAGCGGTGGAATTTATTGCCCTGTCGGTTGTGTGGTGGGACGTCTTTTGAGCGTCGTTGAGCGTCTCAAATAGTCTCAAGATGTTCCCAAAAACTATTCGCATTCGGTCTAGCATTCTAAACATTTTTGCAGGCAGTTTTATGACTCATCTTTTTTACCTGTTAATGGGAATTACCACAGTTGTCACAGTTCCACCTCTCCAGGGGGACAACCTGGTATAAATAATTTTGACTAGCCTAAGTGGGATTCCTAGGTAGGGATCTTTCACCTGACGTGGTACAGGTACCGGTCCCACGGCTTAACCTATATTCTGATGGTCTCTGTCGGAATTGAACCTGCGATCACGAATTCTATTCGAAACCAAACTTGGAATTAATTTAGCCGATTTGTGTAACCAAGGTTAACATTCTTGCGGTTCGTTTTGTTAAAAAGTACGATCCGTCTAGCTGAATGGGTATAACAAGAGACTGCGGTGCGGGTGGTTCCGGGTTCGATCGAGGCCGGCGTCTATCTCGCCGGTCTCTGTTCGATTCCCATATAGCAGGCTCGCTCGTTTATTCGGTAACCTGGGGGTGACTAAATGTGCCCCTCACCTATTGCCGAAGCAACACGAGGGGTAGAGAAATTCACTACAGTGAGGGGAGTTTCCCCCACTAAAAAATAATAATCGTATTCGTCCGTGTCATTGTAATTTTGTCCCGTGTGTGTGTTACTGGACAGCACCACGGGTATTCTCCCTGAGCTGTTGCCCCACCGTTGCCGCCCCTATATTCCATTTTCCACGCCCCCTAGCTACGAAATCTAGTTGATATCCGCCGTTTCCGCAATTTCCTGTTGGTGACCTCACAGTTGCCAATCTTCTCGGCAACTGTTTCCCAGAAATGTCATTTGTTTCGAAAGTACATGAACCCCCAATCGTTCAGATCAAATCAAAACAAATACCGATAGCAATCGTGTAGTACTTGCTGGCAATCTTCCGTGGTACGGTCAACTTTTATCTTTCGCACTGACAAACCTGATGCCAGGCAACAACAAATGATAATTTAATTTGTTTATTCCAAGTCCGTCCGTTGTCTTTCCTTTTTTAATGAGTTATTTACAATTCCTTAAGAATATTGATACAGCACCGTGCAGACTCTATCGTTGTGTCGTAAAACTCTATGCTGATGACACAATGTTATACAGCGAAATTAAAAGTAATCAGGACTCCAATGACCTCCAGCGAGATCTTGACTCTAGATCAACTTGGTGAAATAAAATAATAACAATGTTTATTTATAATGTTACTGATGAATTTTTAATTTTAATAAATTTTAATCGACAGTCATCAGCGTGCCCTTGCACTTATATTTTCAATTTAGTTAATAATCTCATTTAGAGCAATTTATGCCGGTCTAGTTCAACTGACTGTCAATAGGCGTCGTCACTAGACTGGGAAGCAATTATGAATTTAGCCAGCCGGGGCAGCCTTGACCGAATATAGCGTGTCATTGGTACTTTGCGGGGGATGTTTATTGCTTTCACTTCTCTTCAATGTCCATGTCTAGCGCTATTTTTTTCAACTTGAATTCTGGTTTCTTGTGGATGGCAGACAGTGGGAGAATACGTCAGATACGTCTGCGCGCTGACCCCAGTCACAAGCGAAGGGGATTTTCTCCTGTTGAATAAATTTAGCTTTGAATTTAGTTTGACGTTTCCTCGACCCTCCCCCATTTCCGCTTGAGACACAACACTTTCTCTTGTTTCACTTTTCGCTTCCGGCAAACTTTCTTCCTGTTGACACGTCCCTCCCACTTGGCCGGGCAGCTCCTCAGGCTGGGGTCAAGAGGCGGTGAAATGGTGTGGCCAAGTGGTTAGCGTGCTCGCCTACTATGCTCGTGATCGTGGGTTCTAATCCCGGCAGAGACTTCAGGACCACCTTTCGAACGAGACAAATTTCGAGAGTACCATCCGTCTAGCTCAGTGGGTATGGCAAGAGACTGCTGAGCGGGTGGTCCCGAGTTCGATTCCCCTAGCAGACGCTGTGACAATGTGCCCTTCACATATTGCCTAAGCAACACGAGGGGTACACAATCTCCTGTAGTGATATTCACTCAGTGAGTGGAATTTCGCCACTAAAAAAATTAAGTAATATAGTAGCAGTAAATGTTTAGTAGTAGGGATAAAAATAGGACACGTTTGTCCTTGACTGGCCATATGGCCCCTCTGGGGCTTTTTGCGGGTACACACTGTAATTGCATGAAGCTAGAGTCATGCAACAATTACCAGGTAGCCCCCTGAGATGTATTCGAGACGGAACCGTTACCGTTCTTAAAAAATAAGAATCCCAAATGTGACCTCTTGCTATCAATTCAAATAGTGACGAGGTCCGGTTCAGTGCCGGGAATGAGACGAACAAGGTTTTGGCAAAACCATCTTAATAAAACAGAAAATAAGTGGGTTTTGCTAAAACCCTGTTCGTCTCTTTCCCGGCGCTGTACCGGACCTCCTCCCTCTCGTTTTGATTCATAGACGTCCTAACTCACTATTAATTAATTCAACTAGTGTGTCGTCACTAATGTTTTTCCAGGTGCTTGTACAAACAGGGACTTGCATCTGTGATACGACTGTGTCAATATTTCTATCTGTGCGAAATTGCGTCATCGGAAACTGTGCCCGTGATAGTACAGTTGAGGTTTACCTGTCATTAATCCCACATCAACTTTAACGGCTGAAATTTATTTTTGTACTTGAACAGTGGTGCTAAGCCGATCTAAAGTTTAAACACACATATTTTGCACTCAACACATCGTTTCCATCATTCGGATTCAGCATCATTATTATTATTATTTTATTGTACCGTTGTCATACTGTCATTTTTATTATTTATTCTTTTTATCCCCGAGAACTTCAGTTCATGACGAATGATTTAAATTCTAATTTCAATCGCTTCCTCGATTATATGTGGAGCCTTAGTGAGGAGTCAACATAGCAATGTGGAATTAATTGGATGACGGATGAAATTATTGTAACATGAATAGCAACTATTGTGTACCGTAAAACACGGGGCCAACCGCTCGGCGAGCCTACTTTTATTTTTGTAATTATCCATTGGTGGCACCCTCAAATATCGCCTTAGCGACAAGAGGGTGCACCACATTCGCATACAGGTGATATCTTTGTCTCGTATTAATTGTCCTTTGTACACACTAGAGCGTGTATGGTTGAAATAAAAAAAGATTAAAAGAAGACGTAGGAGACGTACCTGTACGTTGTCAAGTACATGTTAAAGATAGACGACCTAGGCCAGAAGCATAGACTAGGCCAAATTACAAATAACCAACGTGATATTTATTTTTATTTTTATTTCCTTGGTACATTTTTTTCCCCTCGAAGCCTATTGGTTCGAAACGATTATGGGAACAAGTTCCGGGTAAAGCCTCGGGTTTTTAAACATTTGGTCGTTTAGAGCAGGCACAATGGCTAATCAATGATTATATCAAGCAATTCTTATAATCAATCAATGGTACAACTACACTTTCGTCACCTGAGCGACCAGAAAATACGGTATCGAGTTGGGGAGCGTAGCGAAACTGACTTACCTAAAAAAATATAACATGAAGTGACAAATCAGGTGACACTGAATTTCGCTACGCTTCCACTCGATACCGTATTTTCTGGTCGCTCATATGACGAAAGTGTAGTTGTGCCCAATCAATATCAATTCAAAGTTTATTAAGCAAAGCTTCATATTTTGTGTCCTAGTCGTCGTACACAATTATATTGGTCTCGATTCCGCAACCCTTTGATCAGTATACTCGCTAACCTCGTAAAAAGATCGTGGCCTCTGTTTACGGTTTACGATAATACTGGCGTCTTTTTTTTCACTTCCGGTGGTGATTCCATCGTCTGTAAATTCCCACCGCCGTCCCTACAGAGGGTTATTTGCGGGCCCCCTCCCCCCCCCCAAAAAAAATCCTGCTGGCGTCTTGTTTCTTCTGCTGTCTCGGGTCTAGCCCTTCCGTGTGCACAAAAAGTGTTGTGTGTGCTTGTGAGGGATTTGCATGCGAGTGCCGTTGGTCGTAGTGGCAGCAGTTGCCGCCCTGTGTTGTTGGCACGACGCCAGGGTGATGTATTTTGGCCTGACTGGTTCCCTGCTCGCAGATTGCATTTCCTGGGTTTGTGTCTCTTCGGGGTGGCAAGGGAAGGGAGTTCCTGGTCGTGGTATCCTAGAGGCACGGTAAAGCGCTCTCTGCGTCGGTTGTTTGGTGTGGGATTAGCGATATAAAAATGTATAGTATGATTTAAAATTGTTTCTGAAAATTGGTTTTTCTTTATTCCGTATTTTTGTTTTATTTTCTATTAGCCGGTTTGGCTGAGGTGCTGTGCGGGCGGTTCCGAGTTCGATTCCCGGCGCAGGCTCTCGTTTATTCGATCATGGGGTTCTGGTGACAACACCGCCGATTGCCTCGGCTGAGGCTAAGGGTGTTGACTAATTCCCCCTGGGTTACTCTCTACTCATTTCCCCCGGTAGCTCGGGGTTGAAGGCACACCACGGATATTCCGCTACCGATCTCCATCCTATTCAATCCATCCCCAACCATCGGTCCCTGGTTCGATTCACGGCTCGGTCTCTCGTTCATTCGACATCCGGAGTACGGATGAAAACGTAGTAATGGTGCTCGTAAATAAAGAAATAAAATGTGACCATCGGGTGGCATCACTATCGCTTAGAATGTCTCAATGCTTTATCCTTGGTGCATATGTCACTGTCTTCACTGCCTTGTTCCAGAAGTAATTAATTTTATTTGAATTTGTATGCTTTTAAGGTTCTGAATATGGAGGACGATATCAATTGGTATCGAGCTGAATTGGACGGTCGGGAGGGACTCATTCCCAGCAACTACATCGAAATGAAGAGACACGAGTAAGTTTAACTTTATGTTCCCATTCGTTTAAACCCAAAGACGTCCTAAACGTCGTGTACTGAGTACTGTAAAATAGTGCTGACTGCGGATGAAAGAACGGCTAGGCAACAATAAACCAGAACTGCTTACTGTATGTACATCTGCTGACACAATTAAATGAGTTGAACAGTGCATGTGTTGTTTTCACCACCCCCTCCTTGTTTTATTTACTTTTTGTAACACTCTTACCAACGTGTTTGGCTGTTGTTTGTTCGCAGATGGTACTACGGCCGCATAACTCGTGCCGACGCCGAGAAGTTGCTGCTCAACAAGCACGAGGGTGCTTTCCTCGTTCGTGTCAGCGAGAGCTCACCAGGGGACTTCTCACTCTCAGTCAAGTAAGATATCTATCTTCAAGACGCCGAGAAATCCATGTTTGCCGAATGGTCGGAGAGGGGATAGCAGGGGTCGGTTTGGAAGTCGGAGGAATTGGACGTTGGTCAGGGGGAAAGTCAGGAAAATCGTCCATTAGTTCGAAAGTCAGTGCCATAAAGTAATACTCTGAGTAAAATTTAAATTTTCTGGGAAATTAATATTGCCGATGGAAAGTTAGAGGATTGTCTTTAAATTTTCTACGTTGGAGGAAATTAGTAAGAAAATGAAAATTGAAATTTTTCAAGTTTTGTCAACTGCGTTTTGATCGCGCATATTCGGCGATATACTGAGCGGGTGGTCCCGGGTTCGATTCTCCTAGCAGGCTTTCGTTTTTTATTCGACGATCCTGTGGTACTGGCGTCACCCCTGGGCTTCTATTAGGGAGTCCAGAGCTTAGGGGGTAAATCCTGCAACCTGGCTATACCAGCTGTCATTCCCCTTCCCTTCCCTGCCCCTCGCACATCTCCATAGAGACACGAGGGTGCAGTAATCCTGTAGTGTACTAGGCACTACGGTGATTAAAAAAATATATATCTATTTGTTTGGATGTGTTACTTGAGAAAAGATTGTTTCAACAAAATTTACCCTTTTTTGGTTACGAAGCATTTCGATTTTGGCCAGGGAAGGTCAGGGAATGTGAATTTCAATTTTCACGATGGACCGCAATTTTTAAAGAAAACTTCAACTTTTTTAAGTTTGGAAATTGCGTCAACTGTCAACATGGATTAATTATTAATAAGACGCTTGTCAGACTTTCACTTTCAGTAATCGGCGATTGGCACTGTAGTTAATGTTAATTTAATAAATTTAACAAAATGCAATGCATTTAAATCAACCCAGCCGTTAATCAAGTTGTTATTATTTTTTATTTTTGTGTAATTCTTATCTGTGGCTCTGTGTGTTGTTGGTGTTTCAGGTGCGGTGACAATGTTCAGCACTTCAAGGTGTTACGTGACGCTCAGGGCAAGTTCTTCCTGTGGGTGGTCAAGTTCAACTCGCTCAACGAGCTGGTCGAGTATCACCGCTCCGCATCGGTCAGCCGCTCCCAGGACATCAAGCTCAAGGACATGGTGCCAGAGGAGGTGAGCCAGGTGAACAATATGGGGTCATGGTGGTGGTGGTGGTGGTGATGGTAGTGGCGATGTCTTTTTGAAAAATATCATTTCGAAACCATGCGTTTGTCTCGTCGAAAATAATTGCGTAGCCATGTCGGCAATGCGATTGACTGTGGTGCTTGTGGTCCCGGGTTCGATTCCCGGCGCGTCTCGTTTATTCGATCTCGGAAGAACTGGTGAAAATGTGCCCCTCAGACAACACGAGGGGTACATTCACTTCGACTCGTCTATGGCTGTACGATCCGCCTAGCTGAGAGGGTATGGCAAGAGACTGCTGAGCGGGGGTGGTCCTGGGTTCGATTCCCAGCGCAGGATCTCGTTTATTCGATGATCCTGGGGTAGTGGTGGTGAACATTGTGCCCGTTCACCTATTGCCATGGCAGCACGAGGGATACATAATCTCCTGTAGTGCTATTTTATTTTTATTTTTTATTTTATTAAAAATCACCGTAGCGCCTAGTGCACTACAGGATTACTGCACCCTCGAATCTCTATAGAGATTATGTGAG
>JAUJYS010006824.1:0-10040 GCA_033995665.1 Melogona broelemanni | reverse complement strand
GGACACACAGAAAAACTGACTTTTTTTTCTGTGGGTCCCGGAGACGATGCACCTCATGCGAAAACAGGCTGTTCGGACGTAAAGAAGTTTTGCATGACCCACAGAAAACAAAACGTGAAACAAAACACAGACGTGGTGATGGCGTGATCCCATTTGAACCCTACCCCAATCCTGGCGAACAGCGATCCTGACGAACTTGCCTGAAGTGATTCCTATGGTGATATAAATTTAGTGTTGTATCAATTTGGTGCAAATTGCATTAGAAATTAATGAACAGGGAGAGAAGTAAAATTTGGCTACTAGAAATAAAAATGTGTCAGTAATTGGAAAATTGTGAACAATATTTAGACCTTATCAAAGTCTTTCATTCCAATTAATATTCAGACCGTTTATACTTTTTCTGAACGCGACGTTCCTATTTGTCTCCCAAGCGAATACACACGAACACGTATTTACTTATACGGTGTATGGGCAAAGCAGCAGCGGTGCGAGCAACAAAAAAAAAGGCACACAGACACACACACACACACACAGCTCGTGCGAATATGAAAACGTTTCACCTTGATTTTCGATTCTCCCAAAAAACGGAGCGAACTTCCCTCCCCCAGCCACCCGGCCGCGCTCAAGTTTCCACAGTCCAATTAAGACAGACCAACTAACCTTTTTTTCACAGTCGGCTACGTGTTTGTTGGCAAAAAAAAAATACAAAATACCGCGGGAGGGAAACCAGAAAAACGGTTTTACGAAACGCTGAAGACAAGCCCCCTCGGAGTTTAAATGTAAGCTGGCGAGCTGCTACATTGTCTCAGGTGTGACTGTGAGACCGTAATGCTGGGTGCGTTGACCAATCAGACTTGCCAAACTGTCCGCCTCTGTGGACCATTTTCTGAAGAATGCTCCCATTCCTTAAAATTGAGTAAATAATTTCTAGCAATGATGATCCAAAAACGTCATGTGATCATACAGTATTTTACTTGAGACGCAAAGCTATCTGCCTACGAAGCCGACGTTCTCGGGTTCGATTCTCGGCGCAGGCTTTCGTTTATTCGTTAGCCTTAGGTACCGGTACTAGCGTCACCCCTGAGCTTCCATTAGGGAGTCCAGAACTTAGCGGTGAATCCTGCAGCCTGGCTATTCCAGCTGCCATTCTACGGGGGCTGCTTGCAGAGGTTCACATTGTAATTACACAGTATAATTAATTGGCTGTTAGCATTTTTGAGTGTGGTGCGCTCTTCTCTTTCGAGTTCGACTAGTCTAACAACGCTGCAGCGCCATCTGACCATTGTACGAAGCGCGGATATAGAAAAAGGGTGAATCGGATATGGTTGTTGCTTACGCCATTGTGCGAGCAAAGTTCGTTTTCGAATAAAATAATTCATTAACTTCTCAATTTTCTCCATTACACATGCTCGACGCCACGCAACACCATTTTGAATACCCGTCCTTGAAGAAGATATTTGAACTCGCCAAAGAAACCTTATTAGCAGTATCGAATTTAATTCCATCTCATTATTGCAACAATGAATGAGGCATCAAATGGCGTCCTATATTCCGCGTATTCAGTCAATAATCACGTGGGCAACAGTAAAGCACGTAGCGATAATGCAATATAGAATATCCGTACTAAGGTTATTTGGCGTCGCACCACGTGCTGCTATGCAGATGTGTTACCGCTTAATACTATAATTATACATCTGTACTAGTGTAGTCATTTTGTAACTGGAAACTGTATTCGTTTAAACAAGCTGCAACAGCGCAAAGCTTATGCATGTGTACCCGAAACCAACCGAACTTATTAACGACAAATGATTGAGTCAAATCCAGTTACATGCTATGTTAATATTTTTATTCAAACTATTTCATCAACCACTCACTATGTTATTAGCAATTTTATTTTATAATAGCATTCAAACTATTTTATTAACCAATCACTATTTTATTAACAATTTGCAAGCTTTTAAAAAATGGATAAAAAATAATGAAATGATAACAACTGTTAAAATTAAAAATTGAGCCCAAAAATAAAATTATATCACTGTTTCTACAGTCAAATCTATTCAGCATCTTCCAATAATTCTGATCATCGGCCGCCAATGTTCAGGGGGGAAAAAAGTAATTTCCAATGCCCGACTTGGTGGCAAACACCTGTGGCAACGTCAATTTATGTGTGCCGGCGTCTAGAGAGAATGGCGTTTGGCAAACAAGCGAACTCAAACACAAGTTTTGCGTTCAAAGAGCTACCACCATCAATGATATGTAAATGTAGAAGCCTGAAGCCATTGACTCTCTCATTTTTCAGGGTCAGCCTGCAACAAGAAGGGATCTTGGACAATGACAAAAGTTTCCGATGATGGACGGTCAAGAAGATCAAAATGTGTGGTCAAGACGATTAATATATTAGAAAGCTGTCATAGCAAGAGATAATCAATTTGGAAATTGAACATCTTTTGACCGAATCTCTTACAAAAACGGAAGAAAAAAAACACATTAAGAAATGTAAATGAAAAAATAAAAAAATACAAGGAACCTCGAGGATCCAGCATTTGTATAATGGGTTGGAGCTTCAGAGAGGGACAGTCAACGCCAACCTCAATTTCAACCATGATAAAGCTTCATTAAACGTGAAAACAAAACTAAAATTAATAAATTAAATTAATTAGAATAACCAAGGCATAAGAGAAATAGAACTTCAACAGAAATTCCTCCACCTGAAAGTAACACGAACTGCGTATCGGATTTATCCCCAAAAGCCAGAAAAAGAGATGAGAATTTTGACGTAACCATTTTTACGTCGCATTCCTCGCAGTTGATAACACGGTAGTTGGGTCGAAAACAACACTTTGCGTATTGTTTTATGAGGTCACCGAGAACACTGCCTGCCGCTCATGAAAATTTCGTGGACGGTCGCGTTGAAAAAGCGAGTCAGTAGGCCACCAAGCACAACGAGAAGAAATATGGTAATAAATGAAGGCCCCCAAGCGTTCTTCTCCCATCCCTCCAGTTCGTTTTTTGCAATGTCGTAAGCAATGCAGCGTGACTTGTTTTCTACACAAACGCACATAAAAAAAGAAGAAATTAAGCGTACAGGTTTTGAGCAAGTTGTGGAACATCTTTCAACGAATTTCAAGAACGCTGACACTTCCACAACGGTACATGTGCATGAAAATGAGAAAATCGTCCGTTATGCAGACCACAATACGTATTGTTATAAAATTGCCTCGTTCCAGTTTAAATAACTTGAAAATAATATTAATTGATTGATTGATTAAGACAAATCCTAATGTGAAATTACATGGATAAAATGTGGGATTCGCTAAACGAATATGTAATTTGTAAACGAAACTACAGTTATTTTAAGTAACTAGTAAATGTGCCTGGCTCCGCCCGGCCTAAGGTGAGGCGTGAAACGCCCCCGACGGCTGGCAAGACAACATGTTGCTCAAGAGCGCCCCCGACGGAGAAAAACCGAACCAAGACGGACGGACATTCAGACACATGCCACGCCCAAAGAAAGGAATATAGTTTAGATGAGAAAATATGACATAAACAGCTACAGGTGTGGTCCTAGTCAGTCGAAAATGTAGTATTTAAGCAAACTGTTAAAAATAGCAATGATTGCAGACATGGGCGAAACAGTTAAAATCGCCAAAATATATTTGCGCAATTAGCCAATCGCCCATTTTATAAAATAAAAAAAAACATCTGGCGATATTTTCGTTGTTTCAATTAAAAAAAAAGAAAAAAAACCGCGAGTTGTACACAAATATACTACGAATGATCACAAGCATGCCCCTTGACATCATTCGTGAAGCAGATCTATATTCAGTTTTTTTACCGCTTTTTTTACATGTTAGAATTTTTTGCACGTTTTAAAAAAAATAATTAAAATTTTTAGAAGAGAAGACAGAAATAAATTTGCTCCTTGCCCATACAATGCTCTGGGTTCCCACTACGCACACCGCTGGGCCAAATGAATTGTTCGTCATAAAATAGCGTCGAGGTAACAGCAATTAAGATAAATTGGCCGCCTAATCACCATCTCGCCGAGAACGTGTGAACGAGTTTACGAGAATAGATTTTCAAAAAGCGCAGGGAGGCATGCCCAGTGAGCAGCACAACACAGCCAGGCAGTCCCACAACCGCGCGCATGTATTTCAATACACGTGTATATCAAAAAGCAAACAGATTATAACAATAGTGCGTATTGTACTTTTCTCCCTGTCTCGCGAATTTAAGCATTCTTTTGCACCATATCTTTATCCCTCCCCCACCACCACCACCACCACCACCACCACTAACCACCACCACCATCGCCTTTTCCTTCCCTCTCCTCTACTCGAATGGCGGAACAAGGAAATGGAACAAAAAATGACCTTGTTTCGAACGAAAGTCTTGCGCTCGGTGTCGACAACGGCGGCATTTCACGGTCGCCACCAACATTGGAGAGGGGGGGAGAAAAAACACGTTTATCAAATCACGATCGCTCGTGCTGCTTGCCGCTGCCGCTGAGCGGATCCGAGCGGGATGTTACGTGTTTTCCGTTCTCGCGTCTCCATCGGGTAGCAGCGTGGTGAGCGGAGACTGAGCGAGATCGAGTGGGGTGACGGGCTCGCCGCCACCTCACGGTGGCCGGCCACATAGAAAAAGATTGTTGTTATGTTGTTGTTGTAACCTGCGCGGGGTGGCTAGCTGGCCTTTGGCCGGTGGGGGGCCGACCGCTTCCAAAAAATAAAAATAAGAAATTTTAAGGCGATAATATTTTTTTAGCTTTGTTTCTGTAAAGTTTTTCTTTACCTGAATCATACCTGAATCTTTAATTGACGAAATTTTCAGATGTAATTATAATACAATGTAATTACAATACCAGCAAGCAGCCCCGGATAAGCCAATAGCGGACGTCAAATAGACAGTTTTGACGAAGATTGGACATTCAAACAGCTTTCACTGTTGACATACCCTGGGAAATCGGAATTGAAGAGTCAGGCCTACATATTTCAAGCAGGTGGTATGCTGACGTAATTATTTAATTTATTTTCTTAAAAATCACCAAGTTAAAAATATGTATATTAAAACGTAACACTTATTAAATTAACGCTTTTGTTCTGCAGAGACAGCATCCAGCAGATTTCGATTCAAACACTTTTTTTAAACAGATTATTTTAAAATTACCTAATACTTGTAGTTGGCCTCGTTGCCGAGACTCCTCACAAGCCGCCATCACTTTGCACGAAACGAGATCCTAGCTTTTAGAGGCCAAGATGTCCGCCTGAGCCCCTGGTTCCATCATCTCGGAATTTCCCGGCGAAAATCGAAGCAGACAGCGTTAGCGAGGTCCACGACGTTCTCTGATTTCGGAATTTTCTTTACAGTGACCAACCTAAATTTATGAGAACAACAAAAAAATTAGAACTCCGCGTTAGGTCATAAAATGATTCGCAACATTTCAATGGAGAACTGGGTCTCTGGAGGAGGCACAACAGTTTACTTGGCAAGCTGCAACGCCAAGGGAGAATTGAAAAAAGACAAGAACGTGCAAAGCTAGAAGCACGTTTGCAGGCTTGGCGTATTAAAAATACAACAAGAGTCTATAGACACTAACTATATATAATATCTGTTTTATCTGCGCGCGATGCAGGTCAGACGGTCACACGAACCCACTGGACCTCGTATCGATAATAATCGAGGCGCATTTCGTATTACATACGCAGCCGGCTTTGCAAACGCGATCGCTGTCTTTACCGACTATAAATTGCAACGTAATGCCAGTGATTGGATTACAAATTAGTGTTTTATTTTAAAACAACAGTCTCTCTGCTTGTGCTATAATAGAATGAACCCCCCCCCCTGATCGATGGCGCTTTTATCGTCTTGTATTGAGTGGTAATTCCTGACATAAGATTTTCATTGTTACTTACATAATTTGTTACTGTTTTTTTTATTAATGTTAAAATGTACGATTGTTCATAAGCATCGATAAGAATAATGCAGCAAACGACATTTGTACAAGCCAAAATAATTATTACACCTTTTATAAGTAAAATAATTACATAATGGAAGATATAGATATTGAATATTTTAGTCAAGAATTGTTTATTAATCGCACATATTCCTTCGCGTGACCCAAAATATTTACGCTTATAAAATCGGCTTTTGAAAATACCGCATGAGAACGTATAATCGAGCGATTTATTTTGGACAATGTTAAACTGCTATCGTAAAGTACAAGTATCGTAAGTAAAATTGTCATCTAAAGTACTATCGAACTTTATTTTGCTGATTTTATTTATTTGACAAGTTTTTTAAGTTAAAAAAAATGTACGTTTCACAAAGATATTCGCGCTGTTCCAGCCACACGATTGAAATTGAGTGTAACTTTAATAAAAATTATTTTGAGGGGGTATAAAGTGAACTAACAAACTTTCCCCCGATTTCCCTCCGAGTAAAGTTTGCGTTTGTCTGCAAGGTGGCAATGTAAGAAGGTTGTTGCGCGTGTAAGGTAACATCCGAGTATGGAATTTTAATTTACCGCTTTTTGTGTAATGGTGACCTACGAAAAAGCTGCTCGACTAGGTTGGGGGTCACGACATGCGCTGCATCTATTTCGAGGCTCTATTCTAAAACCGTATACCCCCAAGCTAGTCGTCAGGAGTGTGCGTGTAGGCGAAAGCTATTTTTTGTGGTATTTCGAATTATCAGTGTTGTTTGCACAGTAAGAATCATGGCGTCACACTGTAGTTAGCAAAAAACATCCCAATGCTGTCAGGTATATTTACTAGATTTTTTCATCAGAATTTTTTTAATCACTTTTTCATTTTCGATTTTTTGCAGCTATTAAAAATAATATGTATCCACTGTGTATGTGTGATAATGTTTTAGAAAAATAAACGAAAAACCTGCGCCAAGAAAACAATTCGAACATTTTTGCTAGATAAACAATCTACCGTGTGCATAATAAAATGGCGTCGACTCAAATTTACTAATACAATTGGAAAATAATATGTCAATTATAATAAGTAATCAGTATTAATATCAAATTGAATGAAACTAAGCATAAGTAATGTCAAGGCTTCACTTTTTTTAATCGATACATGTATTTATAATACGTGTACCGGTACTATCATTTAAGCCCATGATTTCATATCTTCCATAAAAATATAAACAGCCTAAATTTGTATTTATGTAAGCATATTGAGAAATACTGCAGAAGGTAATATCATGTCAGAAGTATAAACGACTACGAGCATGAGCCTTTAGTAAGTTTAGTTAGGTTAAAAATAAAATAAAATTCGCTAAATAAAACTCATGCTTGTTACCATCTTCTATAATATAAGAATGAAAATGGTGTGTGTGGTCTCTATCGGTTACTGGTTCTTCACTACACGCTCCTGCGCATTAAAAACAAGTCATTGATACCGAATACATTGCTTGAGGGAATCATTAAAATTACCAATTTTTGAATAACATTTTGTAGAACAATTCCCTATTTAGTTTAAATTTAAAAAAAATCAAAATTTGTTAAAAAAATTCCCTCTCCCCATATCCCGTTCAAGAACACCTGTTTCTCCCTTGAAGGGCACGAGAGGGGGGTGGTGGCACGAACCAAGTTTAGAAATAATTCATTCGCTGAACCATTTCTTTCCGCGTCGGCCAAATCGATCAACAGGACAATAGCAAGGCGGGTGGCGGGTCCAACCCCCACTCCCCCTCCTCACCCCTCACCAGGCCTCGACCCACTATCCAGATTTTTTTTGTCCCATTCTCAGGGATAAAGAATCGCCTCGTTACCACCCTCCCCCCACCAACACTACCACCATCCACCCCCACGACAACCTAGGCATTGAAATTGCTCAATTAACTAAGCAAAAAATATGCCACTTGGCGATAAGATGATGAAGAAAAAAAAACCAGGCATAGAGAGAGGTGCAACAAAGCGTTCATTCGACTAGGCCCAGTGGATTCCAAACTTATAGGCAGGCCACTTGATATAACAACAAAATATAGTTTCGTCAGTGTTGATTTCGTTCCTTTTGAAAAGATTCCAGTTCCAGTTCCCGTTCCTCCGATGAAAAATGGAACCAGTTCCCGTTACAGTTCCTCAAAAGTTAAATGGAACCTAAGCGTTCCTAAGTTCCTCAAAATAGGAACCAGTTCCTAGGAACGTATTTTTTCCGTTCCGTTCCTACCCAACACAGTCTGTTTCGTTCCTCTGTCTTCAACGATTGCAGTCATCAGTTTTAAAAAGTCCGGTTTGGTCGCGACGTTATTATTTCCAGGAAAAATAATGTCCCAATTTTTGGTTTGGTAGAAACCGGTGTGTCCCAGTGGTTCGCTGAGAGCAGTGGTGTTGAAACAATAGCGCGTCTCGTTTACGGGGAAGAAGGAGATAAAAAAAATAGTCCACCCGCTCGGTGTGGCAGGGGCAGTCGTGCGGATTAATCTGGTTTAACAGGCGGAACAGTGGCCAAACGGAATGCCGCGATTAATTAGAAATTGTTCGCTCGTTCAATGTTGTCAGTTACACGCGCATAAAAAACGTGAACACTGCAAAAGCGAAAAAAAAAAAAAGGTGAAAAAATAAAATAAAATTGCAGCCTATTTTAGCACATAACAGGCAGCGTATACCAATTCAAAACATTACTCATAAATTGCGAATGAGTGGCGCTATTCCATCCAAAGACCCCTACCAGGGAATGACCTGGTAATTTGACCTCGCCTAGGCTTATGGCCTATGTAGGGATCTTTAACGTGACCTTGACAAGGTACGAGCACGGGACCCACGGCCGTACTTCCATTCGACGGAAGGTCTCGGCTTGGAATTGAACCCCCGCATATCGTAAGTATTAATAATATAGGCGAAATAATAATAGTAGTACCGGGAAACAAATACGCTTGTTTCAAAATACCTAATCTACAATCAATATAATTTGAAGAAAAAAATACACTACTGTGACTCGAGCAACAATCTTTCGGCAAGTCTCGACCAGTAAAAAATAACAAATAAATAAGTCTACCATGTTTAAAATTATTTAAAAAATCCAAATATTTTCGAAAATAAATGACGTCACCTAAATCTGCACTTACCAGTTTTTCCTTAAAATCTTCTGTTCTAACTTCTAGTTGCTGACTAGAAGTTGCTGTTTCCCATCTCCCCTGGTCGAAGGTACCACCATCGTCGATTGAAGATTTTAAGGAAAAACTGGTAAGTGCAGATTTAGGTGACGTCATTTATTTTCGAAAATATTTGGATTTTTTTAATAATTTTAAACATGGTAGACTTATTTATTTGTTATTTTTTACTGGTCGAGACTTGCCGAATTGCTAAAATACAACAGCTCCTATCACCATTTCAATTTATTGATTAAAATCTTCAAATGTTTTTGAACGTTACAAAAAATAATATGACACCGTGTATGAAATATGACAGCACATTGGCACGTACATACGAAACAAAAAACAAGAAACAATACGGATTTGCAGACGCCCCAACGCTTCTTTCGTCACGAACTTTCGACTATTATTCGTATTATTAGATTACTATTATTATAAGTTTCATCGCGTTATCTCAATCAAGGAAATTCGGTCGTTGGGAAGTCGGCATTAAAAAGCAGTTTCGCATCTGGTAAAAAAAATACCATTTAATGCCACCATTATGAACAGAGGACGTGTGGCGCTCGCGGTCGCTTCGCAAGGCTGACTGAGGTCAAAGATGTGGAGTGGATAGAAGCCAAAGGTCGTTGAAGCGATCGTGGTGGCCAACTTTTTTTAGGCATGCGTTTATTTTCGTGCAGCAATGTTGCTTATCTAATATGCATCCTTTGCGTAATGTGGCCACCAGAGGCGCTTTCATTCAGTGTCAGCGTACCTTTTTTTTTTTTTTTAAATCACCGTAGTGCCTAGCGCACTACAGTATTACTGCACTCTCATGTCTCTATGGAGATGTGCGAGGGGCAGGGAAGGGATTGTGAATGGCAGCTGGAATAGCCAGGCTGCAGGATCCACCCTTAAGCTCTGGACTCCCTAATGGAAGCTCAGGGGTGACG
>JAUJYS010006823.1:0-10040 GCA_033995665.1 Melogona broelemanni | reverse complement strand
TGAGCGGGTTGTACCTGGTTCGCTTCCCGGCGCAGGCTCTCGTTTAATCGATCCTGGGGTTCGAGGGGAAATGTGTCCGTCACATATTGCCACAGCAATACGAGGGGTACAGAAACTCCGGTTATCAGGAATAAAAAAAATATATTTTGATATTTTCCTATTGTTGAAGGGCAGTCTGCGATCGTTTATGTCTATATATTTATTCTGGGAGATATCTAATTTCTTCATATAAAGTCATCTGCGTCCGTATCGTTGTTCCTTGCCAGGAAAGCAAACAGTTTGCGAAAATCACAAATCGGTTCGATAACGACAAAATCAATGACGTTTGGCAAATACTGGGCGCAATGACGATAACGTCTTTGAGAAAAAATAGTGGGTGAATTTCTGGTACTTTTACAAACAGAATAGTACCGTTTATGTAGTTTAAAGGAAAGTAAATTGAATTGGAAACGAAAGTTGAAAAAGTTCAATTCCAATGCCGACTTCAATTTTATGACAGGATGGTTCTTAGCGATTTTAATTTTATTTTAATTTTTTCAATTCGATTCTGGGATCGTATTTTGATATTTTGAGATCGATTTTGTCGTTTCGAAACAATTTGCCAAGCTGTTGCCGATGCCAAATACACTTTTAACCGAGCATTCAAAGTACAGGTAGGTGGATGGCTACTTTTTAATGTACTTTGTTAAATATTTTTATATTTTTCACTCGAAATTTTTATTTTTTAATTCTCGACAAGCCGTTGCCGATGTCAAATTGATAAAATATTGTTGGCCCACCTGATGTTGTCATCTCGGATCGAATCGATCGTATTCATAAGAAAAACACGTCCGAACACGTTCAAAATGTAGATCCAAAAAAACTAATAAAGCGAAAACTGTCATCCTCCAGTACATATTTTGTCAGATCTGTTTCGCCTCAAATTTTTTTTAAGCCACATAAATAAGTGGCGCCACTGGTATCTGGGAATAAATCCGATACCGGCGCCCCCCTTTGGCCGCAACTCCGCCACACAGACGAAATACACGACGCCAATTAAAATTCACTCACGACAATATTTTTGTGGTGTTTCGCCTTGGGCAGAGCGCATCACGCATCACGCACAGTACGCATCCCCCCTTTCCCTATGCGCTTCTCCTCCGTGCCTCGCTCCCTCTTCGCTCCCGACCATCTAGCTCTCTCGTGAGCTCGTCTGTCGCGCCATACAGCTACACGTGGCTTGTAAAAATTCCATCCCGACTGTCTGTGCGCTGCGTGCATTGCCGGGAAAGACGTTTCTCCGCCTCTCGTTTTACACGCGGACGTGCTTGTAACCTACAAACAAGCGCGGCGCATCTTCAAAACGAAAAAAAAAAAAAGTCCGCCAGTAGCCGCAGTGCCGTAGGATACCGGATTGCCGAATGTTGACGCGCCCCCAGGGATTACTAATATTTTAATTTATTCGCCAGAACACGAACGGATTTAATATATTTGTGCCGTGATTTGTGATTCAGTGATCGGTCGATTTTCTGTTACTTCTGCCTAATTTTTGGATTACAATTATAACGCGGGACTCACGAAATTTTCAAAACATTTCGGATATACCACAGCGAGACTGCGCGAATCTGTCAAACTCGCATGCCGTCCGAGCGGACCGATTTGCCGCCCGTTTTTCGCTCGCTCGGTACGTGCGCCGGTTCCCCGCCAAGCCGCGTTCGTCGACGGCGTTTCGGTTCTCGTGTTCCGGCAGGGCGATCACGTTTCTCTCTCGTCGGCTCCCGTCGTCTGTCGGTGAAAGAAAGTGATCGCGATAAAACTCGGGGATTACGGTTGAAGTGCATTATTAATAACGGACGAATAAAAAAGAACTGAAGGATATCTCTATTGGGGATTACGAAAATCACATGTGCGTCAATTGCCGCTCGTTTCCGATTCGAATACACAATTTCTCCTCGCACCCGTGTCACTACAATTCGGTCTTTTTATTCGGATATTGTGAGGTGCGTGATCGCGACCGTGTTTCTTTGGATTTTTACCGTCCGGTGCGAAACAACTTTGGCCATGCCTCGTATAACAGGTAAGGACGGTGCACTATGGGAGGAAGGTTCAAATGTCATGAGGAGAGTTAGCGTATGCGCTGCTAGTACACGTCTACGACTACGAAAATTTAATGTTGCCAATTTTCCAAACAGAGGATAACGTTTTTGTATCCTACAAATTTTTTTTTTTGCTTTTGAGAATAAAGAAAAATAGAAAAATAAGAAAAACCTTCCACAAATTTTTATTAAACACTTGCTGAAGAAATTGAATTTCGTTGCTAGCAAATTTTCTATAGAAATTAATAGAAATTCGGAATGATTGTTTCACTTCCCAAAATGTCGCTACTTGATTATTTATTATCAATATTTTTTTATTTACAAAAATCAATTTAACAAATACCTCCCCCACATTATACGTGTAAATGTGTTTATTTGAATTATACGTGAGAAGCGTGTTCGTGTATAAATTTTGCGATAAATTGTCACGTGTTTTGTCGAACCATTAATTTTCTTCAGATGGTGATAATTTTAGAAAGCATTGTAAAAATAAAATTACTTCAAAAATATATTTTACTATTTGCATTGCGCAATTCTTTCAAAACGGGAATCACTTTTTGTTAATTAAAAAAAATATATATAATGGACGAGACTATTGCAGACACACAGTCTGATATTATTCAGCACCCAATCGCACCCGTTGGACGCTTCATTCGTGTGTGCTTGCATACTGGGCGCAAAAACTGGAAGTTCTTCCAACTGGGGGTGCGTTACGTCTCTGTGGTCATTTTCCATAAGCGCGAACTGACAAGCCTTCATCGATCAACGACAGATGTCGAGGAGTGAAAAATTGAGGATGGGCGTCATTTTAGCGATGGGGAATATATTTTTAATAATCAATTTCCGGCAAGCGGTATTTATGCGAGATGCTTTCGAGTCTGGTCACAAGGCTGGTAAACAAAATAATAATATTAGGAAAAGTACAATACCGTATTCGTAATATTAAAATCATCTTTACATGGGTGATTTTAATATTACGAATACGGTATTTTACTTTTCCTAAAATTATTATTTTGTTTACCAGCCTTGTGACCAGACTCGAAAGCATCTCGCAACAATACCGTTTACCGGAAATTGATTATTAAATTAAAGATTGATTATTGATTATTCGTAATATTAAAATCACCCATCTAAAGGTGATTTTAATATTACGAATACCTTTAATTATACCTTTCCTAAAATTATTATTTTGTTTACCAGCCTTGTGCTGTAATTCAGATTGAACGACACGCATTATAATTGTCTTGCTTCGCTTATTTTTAATAATATATTATTTTTTTTCGATCTTTGCGATTGTATTGGCGTTTCCACAGCTACATTTCTGGTTGGCTAGCGACATGCAATTTTTATCACCCGTTTTGTCAAATTTACAGCGTCGCCATGGCGAAAATTTTGTTTTTCGTTTTCTTCTGCGCCGCTTTGCGACGAAAATATGAAGAAATACTGTAAATACCTGAAATGTCCTCGAGCTCGACTGACTTCGAAATTCCAATGACACGAAGATGAGTGATGAGGAGGAAGAGGAGGATGCTTCGAAGATGAGCTTCAATCACCCTCCGCGTGGCGCCAGCACACTAACGCCATCTATCGGCGGACGTTTCAAACTGAGAGGAAAGGAGCAAATGAAAGATGCTAAGGCCGTGTCCAAATTTGATACATGAGCGTGCGCTTTTCATACTATATGAAGAATTTTTATTTCCGTTTGATCCTAAGTGAGAATGAGCAGTGCAGTTGTATTGGTTTTTTTGTTATTTCTTTTAATTTGTGTTGTGATCCTTGTAATTAATATAGTCGAAATTATTTCAATTAAAAACAATATTTGATCTGTAATATTGTTTAGTTTAAAAAATAAAAATAAAGTTAGCAACAATTCCTTTGTTTGACTTCAACCAACATTTAAATTTTATGTTTGCACTCAATAAAAACGCTTCTTGACAAGCTCCTTTTTTAGAACCTTTCGGCAAAGCCGCTTCGCAACGAATTTTAATTCGCAAACATATTTTTAAAAAAAAATATATGTTTAAACATATTTTTGATCATGACAAGAGAAAGTGCTTTATTTAAACTTACCATGCATGAAAATCTTGTCTCCAGGAAGAATAAAAATATTGCATATACCCTATCTGCTTACTCAACATAAAAATACAACGTTGAAAATGCAGAGTAGTCAGATTGTCAAGATTAAAACAAATTAAAATTTAGATTTAAAAAAAAAAAATGCGAATTGAAAAGAAAATTCATCCTCCACCACCCCCTTTTCTCCTTATTCATTAACATTTTTCTGAATCATCCGTTTGTACCATAAAAAAATCTTAATACGTATTTCGCGTCACGACGACGACGACGACGACGACGTACCTGTTTAAACAACGCCGCTTTTCGACTCGCGGAAGACCGACGAGGTGCTTCAGACACATCTTTCGATTCGCGCCAAGTCGAATTTCGGCAAATTGCTATTTTTTCACGCGGCTTTTACTTTCGGAGGCGGTCGGCCGATTCTCACCCTACTTTTGCGTAAGGTACAGGTCACTTTGGGCATTGGCCTACTTACCAACGTATTCCCAATGGAATGACGATTCCACCCCCAAACAAACGCCAGCGGGGTTTTTTTTTTTAAACGCAAATGAATCGTAATGAGTCTTTTTCGATAGACGTTGCGAACCGGCAAATACATTTACCGTGAATTAGGAATTGCGTCAGAATAAATTACTTTCGGATGAATGATTGTAAATAAAGGGGGTTAAGAAAGAAAGCGCATTTTTTTATTACGGAGGAAGTTTCTGATCACCCATCAACCGCACTACTGCACAGCTTAATAATTTACGACTTGAACAACGACTGATCACGACTGCGCAGCGAACTTAAATTATTATTCGTTAATTTTTACGCGAACCGCGGGGTTCAAACCCAAAACCACACACCTAATTTTCCAAGCTGGATGGACCGTGAATATTAATTTTTTACTGAATGCCATTTCGCCTGTTATTCCATCCAAAATGCAGAAAAGTAATTTGGAGGTTAATTTTGCCACCTAAAATTAATATCGCTCAACTTTATCTTATAATACGGATAACTTTTTTCGCTACAAATGTTTTAACAATTTTCCGTTTTTGGCTTTTTAAATAGTGTGTAAATATTTGTTTGAAAACATGATAATAACCATTATTATACAATTATGATACTACAATACGATTTGTGTGCAGTAACCACGGCTAATTTTGAGTTTACGCTATACAGCATAATTAATAAAATAAATATTCGCTCTTGGGTAAAATAATGTTGATATTTAGTTTAGTCAGTGTTTTTGTACCATGTAGAAACTTCGATTCGAGTTTACAAATTTTAAATTGAAAAACGTTTATCAAATTGAATGAAATTATGTGTCCGGTTTAGCAAATCCTTCCTTTTTTAAATGCCATCGTGCCCAATCAATTTATGTTGGCGTTCGTAAAGAGGAACGCAACGTCATTTGTTATTGCGTAAAACGAAGCATTTCAGTTATAAACAATTTCTTTCTGATAAAACTTTCTGATAAAACAGGATACTCGGTGATTTAAAGAAACATTTGCACAAATTAGATATATTAGATGAAAATGATGTTAAATGATGAAAAATGATGAATAATGATGATGAATTGATGATAAATGATGACCATCGAATCCAAATTTATCAAATGTTGCGCAAATGTGTTTTGTTACCACCCAACAACCTGATTTTATCAGTAAATTCAATAATAAATTGTTTAGCAATGAAACGCTTTGTTCTACGCAAAAACAAAAGACAGTGCGCTTCTATTTTCGAACGCCAAAATAAAATGATAACGTTACACAGGTGCACGTGGGTGGGCATGATGCCTGCAGGCCATTTCAAAAAGGGAGATCTTGCTAACGCGACTGCGCGATTTCATTCAATTCGGTTAATGTTTTCCAATTTTAAATTCTTAATTTGAATCGACGTCGGGGTTTTTTTTTGTACACATGGTAATGCAGTGTTGGACAGAAACGGAACGGTAAAGTTCCGTTCCTAGGAACTTTTTTTTTTTTTTTTTTAATTCACCGTAGCGCCTAGTGCACTACAGGATTACTGCACCCTCGTGTCTCTATGGAGATATGTGAGGGGCAGGGAAGGGAAGGGAAGAGGGATGCAGCTGGAATAGCCAGACTGCAGGATCCACCCTAAGCTCTGGACTCCCTAATGGAAGCTCAGGGGTGACACCAGTCCCCAGACTAACGAATAAACGAAAGCCTGCGCCAGAAAAATTACCCCATCTAAATCTTAATAAGCGGTGAAAATAATAGTTTTCCTTGTGCCGCCATTTGCGCCCCGCCATTTCCAACTTGCACGAGCGCTCAACACAGTTTAATGCGTGTGCTGATGCTAATTTCAGATAAGGTCCTCACTGTTGACATAATGCGGCTCAGTTAACAAGTGTATCTGCCCTCCCACCACCTCACACCCACCACCCCCATTTAGACAAAATACGCTCGTATAAACCTGCAGCGCGCTCCCGTACACAACACCAATATTTGTCCCTCTACAGTTACACCGAGCTTAAATTGCGTTACGCGTGTAACCAGAGTTGGGTTGCGATTCAAGGGTAGGGGCAACCTTTGGCCCATTCTGGTTTATGTGGTGTTTGGGCACAAAGATATCATCAATATCTTTCCTGATTTAAAATTGATTCTGGTTGGGCTTTTTTGCTTAAAATTGTTTTAACATTTTTTAAAATTTATTTTGACAATCAATGATCGTCAAAACTGAAGTGAATACCATAACAGAAGATTCTGTACCCCTCTTAATCGATTTATAAATTGTGGAAAGGCACATTTTCACCGATACCTCGGGGTCAAATAAACGAGAGCCTGCTATGGGAATTGAACCCGAAACCATCCTCACCGCAGTCAGTTGCTATACCTACTGAGCTAGACCTTTCCTATAATAGTTTACTAATATTTATAAAAGATAGTTAGCCAGATTCTGTTCGTCTATATTTCGGCGCTGTACCGAACCACTTTCTTATATGATGATGATTGGTTAGTCAGTCCGGGGACTGATTTTAACAGCAGGGTGTCGTCTCTGGACCCCGACCCTCGATCCCCCGACACCTGTGTTTTACTTGGCAGAATACAGAGGTGGTTTGCCATTGCCTTCTTCCGCGCAGTACCTCGAGCCAACCCAACGATCGGCTGCGCTGGGAGTCGAACCCAGATCCGCTGGTTGGTAAGCGAGAACGCTACCTCTCGGCCATATACGGATGTACTGTTCAATGATAGTGAAATTATTTCTTACGAGTAATCGGAATTCATGTAGCTAATTCTCCAGGTCGATTTCATATCAAAACCCATCCTTTCCACTTCCGCCTCGAAACTGGTGCCCAGACTTTCTGTAAGACAAAAAAAATTGACACAAGTCATAATCAATATTTAGCCGGAGTTACCAATAGTGAACTGAACTACAAATGAGATAGACATACTTGGAACAGCCACGCTAACAAGAACATGTACAAGCAATGCATTTCACGTAAATAAATCTGTGAACACGTTTTTGTATTTCGAAATTTGCTTTGATTTTTTTTTGTACATGAGTAATGAGTTCACGTTTCAAATTCCATGGGAACACAAAATGTAAAATAATTATTATCCGTTAAGATCATATTATCCAATCGATGCCCTTGACGATTTTTAATTTTTTTTAAAGCATACAAATTAAAATAAAATAGTAAAAAATCCGTTAAGAGCATGTTATCCAATATATGCTCTTGACAATTTTTTTTTAAACATACAAATTAAAATAAAATCGTAAAAATTAATATTAGAAATTCCGGAATGTAAATTTTATTCTTAAAAACATTCATTATGTTGGCATAATTTTGGTTATCTAATTGGGCCGGATTGATCAGTTGGCATAATTTTGAGCGTTGTCAAACATTTAAAAAAAAAATAACAACGCCATTAAATACTGAAATACAATGTACGAAATTTTTCGCGCGTTAATTTCCAAGGCAAACTGATAGTACAGGGATTAACGACGTCAGGTCAAAGTGCCCCTCTACCAACGACATTGTGCTGCTCGGGAAAGAACCAGCCCCCGGATAATGATTTGGCGAAAGAATACACCGTAGAGGAGAGAATAGGCAGCGCGAGGCCGGTCAGTCATGGAGAAAGAGGTCTCCTCGTATTTCCCGGGACACGCGCTTAAATACGCCGTGGCTCGGCAACGCGGGTGGGCCGGCGACGTTGAAATTGGATCAGCTGGCGCCGGCCGAGCAGATACAATTACAACGGTTGACCCCTGTCAATGTGACTCGATACAAAAATGAAATTTCAATACAAACCCCAACTGAAGTTTGATTGATCAATGTCATTTTTGGGTGCACTGTATTGCACCCAAAATTAATTTGGGAGGATCATGTTCACAACAATATTCTCAATGAGAAAGAAGATATTGCAGGTTCGTATGACCATTTAAGATGCAATTTGAAATTTAAAGAAAGCGAAACCGTTCCGTCAGTCCCATTCACAAATTTCAACTTGTTATGAAATATGGCGACCGTGACCCATTTAAAACCAATTTTTAATTGACAGTGTCAACCTTGTCCCTTTAAGAATTTCCAAGTTATAAATTGAGTCTGCCGGTAATATCCTTGAAGTGGGTCGAACAAATGACGTCACCACACCCCCATCCATCACATAAAAATCAAATGCACAAGGTTGGTGACTGACCGGTGGTGAAAGTCTGCTGCGTTACGTCACTTCTGTCCTCTGAGTGCCAGGCGAAGTAGGCGAAGGCGAAGACGTCGTCAAGTTTGAGAGGAGCCACGATGCTGGCCGTCAGCCGTTTGTACCATTCCAGACACTGCTCGTTGCTGGAGAAAGTGCACCTGGGGGGAGCAATAATAGAAAGTTAGCCTGCATGAGCGCTAATGTTGGCAAACACACACGTTAACAATACATCAGAAAAGATTACACTCAGCGTCACATCACATTTGCCAATTTGGATGCTACTTTCGTTTTACTCAAAATCGTCTCACTGAAAATGGCTCGTTTCACTTAAAATGGTAACCAATTTTGCAAAATAACTTTAGATCAATTTATTTTCAGAATGTCACAGTAAGTGATCGCGACTACTGATTTCAAGTGACGTATTCATATTTCTAGTCTAGTGTCTGGCACCGCACAAGTGCGCAAAATAAATTTGGTGGTCGGTATTTCGAGGAAGCAGTATTGTGTTATGTAGCCTTGTCGTGCAGTGAAATTTATTATAAGGTTATTAACCAGTTGCACGTAAGGTTTCAAATGCATCTGAACTACATATTTGAAAAGTAACGCGATATTAGAAAACATTTTCAATCACATTTTTAAACGAGGAACTGCTCTAAAGTGTGGATCAGGTCATAACATGTGAAATAGTCTTGAATTAAGAGATAAAACAATTGACTCCAAATACACGTTTTGACTGAGTAGAGACATGGATGCGAATTCATAAAAACTGCCCTTAATAAACGATAGCTCTCAATAGGTGCTAGCTCATCGGGCTAGACTTAGATTCAAGTTTCACAATTGTATGATATTTAATCACGTTTTGATAATACATGTAAATGAAACACAGTGCCGAATCAAGCAACAAACGCTTATAAGTCCCCTTCTAAATCAAATGTACCCATATCTATATGCTAACTTAAACATGCCCATATCTAGACTTTTTCTCTCCCTAATTAAGATAAACGGTATCTCAATAATCCAAGTCATTAGGCCAAATTGAGACCAGTATCTACCGTTTGATTAGCCGTACTGTTATTTGTAGTCCTATATGCCAAGTCGTCTCGCGGCTTACAGACATTACACACGGCATTCACGAGTATAATAATTATACTAGCGAAGCGTCTTATGTACGTACCGATGGCTCAGTGGGTATGGCAACATCCTACGAAGTCGACGGTCCCGGGTTCGATTCCCGGCGCAGGCT
>JAUJYS010006822.1:0-10041 GCA_033995665.1 Melogona broelemanni | reverse complement strand
AGCCAGGCTGCAGGATCCACCCCAAAGCTCTGGACTCCCTAATGGAAGCTCAGGGGTGACGCCAGTACCCCAGGCTATGGAATAAACGAAAGCCTGCGCCGGGAATCGAACCCGGGACCGTCCGCTCCGTAAGATGTTGGCATACCCACTGAGCCATCGGTACGTGACGTGACGCGCGCATAATGTATTGTCACATGCGACATTTTATTCATTCTAAAAGTCGATATATTTTGACCACATCACTGTTAAATCGATCCACAACAGACACATCTGGAATATAAATATTACGTTATTTTTAAAATTGTTGAATAAGCTTGACTTAGTGTTCTCAAATATTTCCAGGAGCGAAAATCCGAAAAAAACGAAAATCCGAAAACTTACATCAATAATCAATATTGATTCCACTTCCATTGAACCAACAATCAATATTTTTGGTACGTCAAACGCCAATGAGTTCACATAAATTATTTCATTTAACACCTGCTAATTTAAATAAATAGTACAAGTAAATGAATAAACGTAGTATACAAGCATAGACGCATAGACGCATACATAGAAGCACTAAGGATATCGTATTCAAGAACTGTTTAAGCCTGTTCAAAGTTGTAATCCCTTTTTTATTAATCGCTGATTTTATTTACGTTTAATCAGTTTTCTCAATTAATTATTTTTGTTTACTCCGTGTGATCACTGTAATTGATTGCTTTCTGATGTGCAACCTGACTAGTCACAGACACGCCCTCGATCGATACGAGCAATAGTGACTAGCAAAAAGTAAAGGAAATGGGTGACAAGAATTGAACACACATGAGTTTGGTGTGACAAATGCCTTTTTTGTTTAACTGATTGATATTTGACTCTGCTCAGATGCAATTCAAAAACAATACTTGGCCGCCACAAAATAAAGTGTAAAAACACAAAATAAAGTGTAATCGATTTTTATAATTTTTTAATGTTCAACAGGATAGTTATTTTTGATTTTTTGTTGTTGTTGATGGGCCTTTTCTTGCCCAAAACAAGAGAGCTTAAAACACAAGTCTGTGCACACTAAATATACGTACCGATGGCTCAGTGTGTACTGCAGGATCCACCCCTAAGATCTGGACTCCCTAATGGAAGATCAAGGGTGACGCCAGTACCCCAGGCAAACGAATAAACGAAAGCCTGCGCCGGGAATCGAACCCGGGACCGTCGGCTTCGTAAGATGTCGCTATACTCACTGAACGAGGGAGACTGCTGATGCAATGGCGCCACCTAGTGGCCACCTTTTCTGTGTCGTTTGTTCCAGAAAAATGTCCATAGGCCCATGGTAATGGAATTATTCGGTTACACAATTCATTTTGCTAAATAATGAGTCAGCGTCCTACCTGACAATGTCCAAGTGATGTAAATCCTCTGGAGCAATTTATCTGTTCAGAAGCAGCTATCCCAATGAGTATCTGATTCTGAAAACGTAATAATTATTCACATTTTAGATAATTTAACTTTGACAAGTTTCAACAAATAAAATATTTTTGTTTCCTATTTTTTTTAACTGTAATGCTACTGTAGATACTGAATCTCGTGCAGTAATGGAAGGGGCATGTCAGATGGCTGTAGGTGGCTGCAGGATCCACTCCTAAGCTCTGGACTCCCTAATGGAAGCTCAGGGCTGACGCTAGTACCCCAGGCTAACGAATAAACGTAATGCCTTTTATTACAAATTTGGATTTGTCATATGTCTCTAACTCAATTTTATTCGCCGAAGAATTTAACCTGTGTGTAAATTCCTAATACTAACTATCAAGTTAGTCTTGAAACTGTACAAATGAAATTCCTTACAGGGGTTTTACCTTAGAGTTTTTTCTCGGCGATTCTTGTTTGGCGAAACTTCTACGAACTTTTCAAGTGTAAATGAATGATCGGAGTTGGCAGAATCTTGTTCAGATTTATTGGAACAATTCGTACAAGTTGCTCGCCAAAGTAAAGATTAGCCATGAAAAAGGTTCTAGTGTAAACCCCGTATTAGCTACACGGTTTTAGTTTTTAAAAGCGGTTTTTGCAAATTAATTACTATAAAATTGGTGACGCAATCTTATAAACGCAAATCTGCGCTAAATTCTTTCTGAAGAGGTGCAATTTTGTTTTCTTTTTCAGTGATTAATTTTAGGCCTTTAAAAATTGCAAAAGGCTTAGCTGGCTCCGATCAAAATCAACAGCAATGCTGTCAAACCATGCATCCATATTTTCCCCTGCTCACCTCCTCGTCACCAGCAATCACTTTGCATCCAGGGAACAGGTAGTTGGCCACCCCGCATTCGGGCGACTGTAGTCCCTTCTTTCGACACCATTCCATGGCGGCGCTGCAGGCGAAGCCGATCCTTGCGTCGGCGCCGTAGAACACGGTCATCATGCCGCCCGGATTCTCTTCGGAGGCCGCCTGCATCGCCTCGGCTCGTATCCGCACCAACTTTATACCTGCGATTAAGACAAAGAGAGATTCCATTAGGTATTCTATTCAATCAGGTATACAGTACAAATATATTCTGTTATTGCCAAAATGTCAACTCTTTATTTGTAAATGATGGTGGTTTCGTCATTGTATCGTATTTTTAATTTAGTATTACGCTGTTGTAGTTCGACCAACAGATTAGTACGATCCGTCTAGCCAAGTGAGTATGGCAAGAGACTGCTGAGTGGGTGGCCCGTGTTCGATTCCCGGCGCAGGCTCTCGTTTATTCGTTATCCTGGGGTAGTAGAGATGATAATGTGCTCTTCGCCTATTGCCTAAGAAGCAACACGAAGGGTACACAATCTCCTGCAGTAAAAGGAATTTCCCCACTAAAAATATTTAAAAAAAAATTGCATTATTGAGGGGACACGCTCAGTACATACCGTCTTCAAAGGAGAGCGCTCCGGCGAAAATTAGCGCCGTGATTTCGCCCACACTGAAACCGGCAGTGGCCACGCAGTTGTCGACAATCTGTGAATGATAAAACATACAACGTGGTTCGAAACTGACCAGTAGTGAATGAGCCAACCCGAATCGTTTAATGTCGCGAGTATCTTAAGGATGTCTTAATTACTCACGTGGGGAACTTCGTCCTTTAGTTTCTCCACCGCGGCCAGTGAGGTGACCACGACCGCCGGCTGGCAGTAGACGGTGCGATCCAGATCCAGCTTGGGTCCGTACAAGCACACATCCTTCAGGTCGTAGCCCAGGATCTGACTGGCCGCCTCATACATGCGGTTCACGTTGGGGTAGCGCAACAGCTGCTTGCCCATTCCTACGAACTGCAAACATGTTTAAAAGGTTAGAAAAGCTGGTGACTACCGCGAATGCTCAGCGTTTCAGATTGAATTATCAGTTGTGAATTCAGGCGAAAAATTGGCTTGGCAGTCTGACTAATTGTAAAAAATAATTCATTAAATCTTACCACACGATATGTTTAAGTCTTAGGCGAATCTTAAATTAAAATTTTTGTAAACTCATCAAATTTCTTTACTATGTTTAAATCCCTAATCTCAATGCTGTTGATTTTTCTGAACTTCAAGAACCTTTTTTTCAAGGCGAGTAAAGTTGTACTGTAGTTAGTTCTTAGTGGTAGTAGTAAGTACCGGTAGTAGTTACTTCTATAGCTGATGCTTAGTCTTGGGGCGGTTTAACTCCCCCCGGACTTTCTGTCAGGAAGTTCGGGGAGGAAGGCAGCGGGCTGTTTACCCGCTGCCATCCCCTACCCTACCCTACGACTTTCAGGGATGGGGGAATATAAAGGTCGGCTACAAACAAACTACTTGTGTAAAAATCATCTGATTTTGTTGGAAGGGTCATTGATAAATTTTAGACGACAGTATAATGTTTAAAAATGAAAAAAAAAATTGGGACTGTTCGTTTGAATTGATTGACAGACAAAATGCTTGGCAGTGCTAATAAGATACCTGGCTGCCCTGGCCTGGAAACAGGATCATGGACGTCTGCTTGGGATCGATGGACGGGCGAACAGCGTGACGGCTCTGATCTCGCGCGTCCAGCTGGAAGCGAAGGTGGACGTGGGTGGGATCGGCGGACGTGTCCACATCCCTACGGTCGGGAGCGCCGGTAGTGGAATTGTGCAGCATGTCTCGTAGCCTGCTGGTCTTGAGTTTGGGGTCGACGGGGAAACGCTGCTCAACCGTGCGGCCCTCCTGGTGCTCGGTCCGAACTGGGGGACGACTCTTCGGTTTCTCTGTAACAATCCAGCGTTTAAACATTGGTATGCCGTTTCAAACGTTTGAGATGGCAATGGCATGCATTTTTTGACCTGATAACTTTTCAGGTTAAAATATCTGTGTAGCTATCTAAACTTATTCAAATTAAATTTGTTTCCTCCATGAAATAAATGTTTTTGTTGCAACGGCAGGTAAAAACAACGTACGATTATTCAGACTTTAAGAGTTATTTGATCGACGTTCAGAGCATTCTGGTGATTTACGTATTAATTGAAATTTAGTTAGGAGGAAGGTGATTACTGATTAGGGAAGTCTTGCCAGGTTTCGGATAGCCTGCTGGCGGAACTTGAAGGAAGAGCGGGAGGGACGGCATAAGATCTTGATGTTAATATGTGCCCTTACTTGGAAATTTGACAAAAATTGTCTGCCATTGATGACAATTACAAATATCTAGCGACTTGTGGCACAAAAGTACTGGCTCATTGTCATTATACAAGAATAGCCGAATAGTTTACCAGTAGGAGACTCCCGAGGTCTTCTCTTTTCATCATCAGAGGAGGATTCCGAATCGGAGCTTGGGCTGTCTGGGCTTTCAACGGGTGGTCTCCGCGATCCACCCCTCAGGAACCGTTTCTGTACCCATTGACACTGTTTCCGGTCGATTAGCAGGATATCTCGACACTCCGTGGAGGTCCTAAGCACCTCACCCGGGATCATCTTGTTGGAGAATACTGATTTGATCAGACCTAGGATCGGTGTTCCCCTTGACAGGGGTCTAAACATCATGGACATTGCGTCAGTTTCAGTGAAATTCAAGTCAACTCCAACACCCAGCAAACAAAGTAGAGCGGTCGGAAATAATTTGTAGGAGAAAGCGGGTATCTTCTACTTCACTTTGAACACGAATTCATTATTAAAATTAGCTGATTTCGTTTTTAAAAATTGAAATACGTGTGGGGGAAAATCCCGCAGTTCACAACGCACATGGTAAACCGGAAAAAGCAGATGACGCAAGTTTCGGTGTTTGCCGCTGCGGCGCTGCGGTGGCAAAAGTTTTCCCGCGAAAATGCCATTGTTATTTTTCTTTGTCCGGCGGTGTACCTTGTCTGTTGGATTTTTGTCGAATAATCTAGATACAATTTACTGCAAGTAAAAATCTAGGTAAGTTTTGAATTTTGGGATATCTTTGATCATTTTAGTGTATTGGAAAGAAAGATGTCAGCTTGTTAACGTATTTTTAATCGCTTTGAAAATGCTGTCGGGTCAAGCTTGCCGCCTTGGCCTAGGCCTAGGCTAGAGTGGCATAAGAACAAAAAAGTTCAGTTTGGGTCATTATCAAATTTTTCATGAAACTATTTCGCCTCCTGTGTCAAGATCACGGGAGTTTTTATGACACCTGAAATGTTGATAAATAGGCATCTTAAAATAAAATAGAATGATCACAAACGAATTACTAGATATTCTAAATGACAGGTGTCAATATTTGGGTGATGGGTGCCTGGCTTTGTCATTCCGTATACTGAAAGTGACAAGGTGATGGTTGTCTGGAAGAGATCTCTATCTTGAATGAGATCTCTATCTAGATGTTCTATTACCTATTTTTAGATGGATTATTAATTTAAGCTGTTTATTCTGCATGGCAAATTGTTTACACAAGCGATAGGTTATGTTTGGTTTGGCATTTTTTTGCGTACGTCAACTGTACCGAATCCTCTCTTCTGATAGTCTCTCTACTTCTAGGTTCTGTAAACTCGAGGGAAAGAAATGTCGTCCCCCGCCAGAACGCCCAGACGTTCGAGCCGTGCTAGCAGCATCGCAAACTCCCGTGAGTATCAACCAGTTCTGTCTTTTAAGACGTTTCATTAATTCTATAACATATTTGTGCGATTCTCATTCCGTAACTGTCATCAAATTAAACTATTTTATATTTAACCCTATAAGAATGTATAAAAATCAGGCACATACAAAAAGGAAATTCTCAATTCATTTTATGTAATCTCATCGTTTTTAAACAAACATGACGAGTTAAATTGAAACAACCTGGTAGACAAATAAAACAAAACGTGATGGTTATTTTAATCAGATAAAATAAAACAATACGAGGTAATTTTTTAATAATAAAACGATGTAAGTTTTTTTAACAACAGTAATAAGCAAATAATTTGCAAGTAAGATCTCTTTGCGCGTCATGCCATTGTTACGCCATTAGATATATTTTGACACGGTAGATCCACCTGTTACCATTTTCAGCCGCTCCGTCGCGAAGTGGTCGTAGCAGTACCCAGAAGAGTCCCCAACAGGAAAATGTGGCCGAACCATCCAGCGACTTGCTTCCCCTGCCTTCATCGCCGATCAACAGCGGGCGGACCACCGCCACCAGCGATGCCCTTATTCCTGCCACAAGTCCCGCTCGACCCGCAAACGGTACGTTTAATCACGATTTGTAGCTGCAGATGTATATCATTTCGGCATTCCGTTATTTCAGTCAGTAGGGGCGCACCCCCAGATAAGGTTTTGCGCCTTTTCTGCGCTTTTTCCACCCATCTCGAATTTATGAAACCAGACTGGGCGCACTAGCGCATACAGCGCCCCCCAATCAATCATCTGCATCGTTCCAGTTCGGCGATTTAAATCATGTGCATACTACGTTTGTGAATTTTTTTTTCCGTGCTCATAAATCTTCAATACTTTGATATTATTTTTGTCAATTTATGAGGTCAATTTGCAATTTTCAGGTCTCATTGTACAATGTATGTTTTTAATTTTGTTTGGTTTTTAGTGGCCGACCTGAACGACATGAGCTCACCGCTCAATTACGGAACACCCAGCTCGGTGGGTTCCATGCGCACGCCGCGGTCCACTGTGTATCCTTTTGATCAATAATCCTTTTGATCAATAATCCTGTTGTGCGATTGGTGCTATTGGAATGCTGGAGTTGATTTTCCTTAACAGAGTTGAATGAAACAGAAGCGGAACGCCCCAGCGTCAGCGTACCGACATTCGCGCTGATAGACGCGTGAGGCAGGTGCAGGTCGGACCGAGCAGCGAAGCCGGGGTACGTGCAACTTCATGACGTGCAATGGCGTTCAATATCGTTCGTCTATGATTTTTAAATATTTTTACAATTTTGGAGTTGAATTTTTTCTTATGTGTTTGTTATGTGTATTTTGGCGAAAAAAAAATCTCGTTGTATTAGCTATTCAAAAAAATAGGAAATTTAGATTAGCATGTAAAATTTTTAAAATATATTGCATTTTTTATATTTAAAACTTGTCAGTATAGTAGGTTAGAGAAGTTTAATAATTATTTCTTTCGGTAATTTAGGTCTTTTTCGTTAGTCAGTAACCATTTTTGTTCTTAAATAAGTAAAAGAACTGCATTTATTTATCTAAAAGGCCATTTTTCTTTTCGAATTTAAATTCGTTGCAATGTCAAATTCTCCAGCGAATTTGGTGACAGGATTGATTGGTTGATAATATTTATTGCCGTCAATATATATCATCTCATCAAGAACATCTCTTACTCTTTTATTAATTATGTCAGGATGGCGAGCATGCTCCGTCGGTAGCTGGAAGTGACGTGGGCCCCCGCGCCGGTCCCCAATTGGTCATTTGGGGCACCAACGTGGTGGTTAACGCCTGCAAGGAACAATTCAAGACCTTCATCAAACGATTCGTCAACGCTGACATCGAAGAGGCTGATGAACCCTTATACCTGCAAAAACTGGCCGAGGTACGTAAATATCCATCAGCGGCAAACCCCATAAAATTAATTGCTAAAAATTACCTTCGATTTATCAGTGCTATTTATATAATAAATGAAAAATTATTCTGTTTCTTTGGCGCCCAGATCCATATGCTGGAAGAGCCGTTCTTCAACCTGAACTGCGACCACCTGCAGCAGTTCAATGGCGACCTCTACCGGCAGCTGATCAGCTACCCGCAGGAGGTCATTCCCACCTTCGACATGGCCATCAATGACATGTTCACCGAGCGCTTCCCGGACACGGTGCTGCCCCACCAGATTCAGGTGCGGCCTTTCAACGCGGACAAGACCAAGAACATGCGCAGCCTCAATCCTGAAGGTAAGACAGGCTTCATACTGACCTGGAAACTCGGGGAAAGTCAGGGAAAGTAATATTCGTAAGGCAAAGTCAGGGAAAATCATCATAAATTTCTGAAAGTCAGGAAAAATTGTAAACGAAATTCAATTTCTTATTTTTGTTGATTCTTTTATAGACATGTGTTTTTTCTTTTTCCAAAATTAGTTTAAAATTTAAAAAATAGTTCGCGCTGTTTATTTAATTTAACAATTTTAAGTAGTTGCATTTAAAAAATAATCGGGTGCTGCGCAGTGCGCACGCTCTTTTCTTAGCTATAGATGTTGAATTTTTTTTAATTATTCGAGTGTTAAACACGCTCTTTTTTATGTTGCATTTTTGTTATTTAATTTGGATGCTGCGCACGCTCTTTTCTTACTTAATTGTGTTGCATTTTTTATTTATTTATTCGTGCTATGCGCACCCTTTATCATTTTACTTGTGCGTTAAAAAAAATATTGCGCACTGTGCCCTTTTTTTCTATAATAAAAATCCCATTTTTGGTCACTCTCGTTTTCTCCAGATATCGATCAGCTGCTGACCATCAGCGGCATGGTGATCCGCGTGTCCAACATCATTCCGGAGATGTCATCGGCCTACTTTCGGTGCAGCGTGTGCGGCCGCTCGGCCACCGTGGAGATCGACCGCGGTCGCATCGTGGAGCCCGTGCTGTGCGCCGGATGCAACTCGGGACACTCGTTCGCTCTCATTCACAACCGATCGCAGTTCACCGACAAACAGATGATCAAGCTGCAGGAGTCCCCCGGTAGGATTTCCGATACTCTTGACTTGCTAAACGCAAAACCGATTACAAAACTATGCTAAACGAAACACGAAATACGAAATCACGAAACGTGTTTCGTTTAACATCGTTTAACGTTGTTTGAAGAACAGATTTTATTGCGTATCTATTTTTGAATTTTAGTGTTGCAATTTTAACGTCTCCTGAAAATCCCTTGTTAAGCTGAAAATTCTGGTTCAATTTGAGTTTCAATTTTCCCATTTGAACAAATTTTTCGTCGGTTGGTACGTCTCTTGTATTTTCCTCAATATTCTCCTAATTTTTGATTCCCTTAAGACGACATGCCTCCCGGTCAAACACCGCACACGATCGTGCTGTACGCCCACAACGACATAGTCGATACCGTCCAACCGGGAGACAGGTGAGATTGTCTGACACAGTACTGACTCCAGGCGTTGAGTTTTAGTTCCGACATTGGAGCTTCATTTTTTTGCTTCACCGACTTCATTGTTTTGTGCTTTCCGATGTCTTTAGGGTTCACGTGACCGGTATCTACCGGGCGGTTCCAATGCGCGCCATTCCCCGTCAGCGGACCATGAGGGCCGTCTACAAGACGCACATCGACGTCGTCCACTTCCATAAGGTCGACGAGAAGAGGTTGCGGGAAGACAATGATGAGTAAGTGCACTTTTCAATTTGATTCGATAAGAATAGAGACGACTGGTGTTGGCGAGACTCCTAGCACATAGCAGAAAAATTGGAATAGACCTTCGCAAAATATAAAAAATGTGGTTATGTGAACGAAAATTTACAGAAAAATTGGAATAGACCTTCGCAAAATATAAAAAACGTCGTTATGAGAACGAAAAAAAGCTTTTACCGGTACTCTACCTCACTGCTTGATCACCATTAATAAAATTTAGCAACTTTTTTTTTTAATCACCGTAGTGCCTAGTGCACTACAGGATTACTTCACCCTCATGTTTCTATGGAGATGTGCGAGGGGAAGGGA
>JAUJYS010006821.1:0-10041 GCA_033995665.1 Melogona broelemanni | reverse complement strand
AGAGCCTGTTAAAATAAGGATAACCCCATATTTGTCCTTAACTGGTCTTTGACCCCCGCCATTGGCCCCCCTAAAAGGAGCTGCTTGCGGGTATATATTGTAATTGAAACGTAAATAAATTTGGACAAATTTATGAATCAAAAGACACCAACAAGGATTATTTTTAACAAATAAAAGGGGGCTACCAGCGTTTTCACATTTCAAATTCCACCCTGGTCATTTTTTTTCCCAAACCTTTTGTTTTCATACCAAGAATGTAATCTTTGAAATGTTTATATCTTAGAAAGTCGGTAATACGCGGATACCTAAATCGTGCAGGTGAATCGGGGCAAAATTAAGTGAAGCGAGAATCTTAAAATCAAGACACTCCATTTACCAGTGTAGCTTAGACGACGTTTGTAAAACAACAATCAGCCATCCACATGGATGCAGGTCGGAATGTACCAGCAATTTATTTCGAGAAAAGAAAGAAAAGCCTACTAGAGAAGCGGGGGAGGGCCAAGAACGGATACAATAGAGACAGAAGGCTTCGATAGGGCGTGGCCAATACTTTTTCGGCTAGTCGCGCCTAGTCGAGCTTCGAAATTTGATCAGACTAAATCACAAATGAACTTTCATTTATTTTAAATGCCCGATTGAAAGGCAATTATATTCACCAGTTACTATTAACTATTTGCCTTTTTAGTTTGTTTTATTTCCAAACAGAGATTATGTATCCCACGTATTGCTGTGATAAAATGTGATGAGCACATTTAAAACTTAGTACGTACCGAAGGCTCAGTGGGTATGTCAACATGCTCCGGAGCGGACGGTCCCGGGTTCGACACCAGGTGCAGGCTCTCGTTTATTCGACGATCCCAGGTACTGGCGTCATCCCCGAGCTTCCATTATGGAGTCCAGAGCTTAGGGGTGGATCCCCGGCAGCCTGGCTAAACCAGCTGCCATTCCCCTTCCCTTCTCCTCACATATCGCCATAGCGACACGAAGGGTTGTAATCCTGTAGTGATTAGAACTACAGTGATCAGGGGCGGACTCGCCATTGCGGATGGGCCCCTCAAAAAACATACCCGACTGGGCCCCCCAACCAAAAATTTTCATTTTGCCCAGGGAAAATCAGGGAAAGTCAAGGAAGTCAGGGCTCCTTGGAGTTATTTTTCGCCCGGGCTCTTAGTAGCCAGTCCGCCCCTGACAGTGATTTAAAAAAAAATAATAAATGCAAACCTATGGTCACCTGAGCAAGATGGCGGCGACAACCCGAGGCACGGATCCAGCGCCCCCTACCGTGTTACGTGCAAACAAAGAAGGGAAAGCGTACACGTGCCAGAAAAAAAAATCTCATTTGAATTCTCAACAGGCTCTCTCGTGTAATGCTTGCATTTGTTTCTCTCTGCCTTTTCGATGATTTAATTTCCACCTCTCTCTCTCTCTCTCTCTTGGCCCAGATATGTATTCTACCTGCATTCGCAATGTGTGTGCCGCCACCATCACCACTCCTTGCGATGCCAATTTTGGAGCGGAAGCATTTGGATTGGTTGGCGGCGTGTTGGGCGTCACAATGAATACATAGAAAATGTATCTTTGAAGCCCATTAGATGATTTGAAAAAGTCCCGGGACGTGGACCGAATTGTCCACTCAGCACAAGCGGAGAGATTTGAGTGACTACTAATACAGGGTGTGTCTGAATAAGTGAGCCCCATTTCATTGTGGAATTAGTTTTCGCAGTAACTTAACGTTAAGTCTGAGGTTAATCCTCACAGCAATTTGATGTCATTTCGTTTATTATCGGACCTCAACGATAGAGTTGGGTAGGAACGGGTAGTTCCGTTCCTACGAACTAGTTCCTCTTTCGAAGGATTAGTAACGCCCAGGTTCCTTTTTAATTTCTGGAAGAACTGGAACTGGTTCCAGACCCAACACTGATCTACGCTTACAAAAGATTCCCTTCGAGTTCGGTTATATTGCAATTGAAATAATTATTGGCAATAACAATAAATAGCCTGCCAGGCAGAATATTTTTAACTTAATAATTACATTCGGGCCATCCGATCAATTAAAAATAATCAAAAATGCGCATTCATTTGCAAGTATACAATTATATTTCTCCTAACAAGTAATTTCGAAATCGGCAAATAATTTGTACACTATAAACAGACGCGAGGCAAATTCTAATTATTGTATGCAATAGTACAATGTTAATTGCTTATTAATTGTTCCCATACACTCACGTTCCGCATAGTGTATGCCATGTTAATATTATTTTAAATCGCATTAACAATTTCGATTACCAAAATTAGCTTCATCAATCATATTCAAATTATATACACTATGCTAATTGTCCAATAACTACATGTTTGTATTTACGTGTCATTAAAAACCTAGAGAGCTGCATTTTTTGGAGGTCAATCTCGAGGTACATTTTGTGGTACCAATTTTTCATGACGTTGAAAAAGTTCTGGAATGATCCAGAAATTATTTTGTGTCCAATTTAGAAACCAAAAACTATTTTCTAATCTTGCATATCTATTTACGCACTTTTCACGTGCACTTTCATTCCCTGGGTGTCTATTTTAGACTTTCACGTGGAGATTTCGTTAAATTGGTGTCTCTTTTTAGACTTTTCTGTCAACATCTTCAAAATGAAAGTTTTTTTCCGAAAAACAAAGTTTTTTGCCATTACTAGTTTTAATCAATTAGAATATCATTGTAACTTTGGGTGCCTGTACAATAACAGAATGGCTCATAGGAGAATATTACCACGAAAGCATTCGCCAGATATTAGAACAGCTCCATCTATCGATAATCCTAACTACTACTGCACATCCCCTCCCAGCCCTAGCATCCTTCGGGGCCCCCCCCCCCCCTAAAAAAACACAGGTAAGAGAGAGCGAGAGATCAAAAGGTTCCCTGACATTTGGTTCCGGGGCCACAGCTAAGCACCGGGATCACCAGGAGGTGGTCGAATAAAATCCCATATTTCGATCGATCAAAGGGGACCCCACTCGTTCACCAGCCAAAATGTACTCGCCAACAGCCATTAGAAGAAGATTCCCACTGAATCGCCACCATCGTACCTGGAAACTGGCGGCCCGTCATTAGAATTGAAAAGGAGGTCTCCCTTCCGATAATAAATATCATAACAAAAATGGACACTTCACTCTTCGTTTTAAAAGGTTAATTCTTTATCTGGGCTGTGGCCCAATGCACATTAAAAACACGACACTTTTGGCAATTCTGTTGAGCTCGAGAGAATGCCTTTTAAAATGCCTTAAAAAGCTTGATAATTAATTTGTTTCAAATTTGGACATTTGGAACAAAATGTTTTGTTTTTTATCAAAAAATTTAAACATTTAAGTTTCAAAATTGTTGTATAACGAGAAGCCATCCAGGTTTTAGTTTTAAATATAATTTTTTTCAATAAAAGACAAGTTTTGGATTTTTAAATTTGCAATAAATGATCCCGTTCTTGCAACTGTCAAAAACAAAAACAAAAACAAAATGATTAATTTAAGATTTCGTTTTTTTGCAGTGTATAAAGGTCTTACTGTGTGTACCTCACGGTGTGCACCCATGTGCCTTTCTTTTTCGGATTTAATTTTTCTTTTTCCTCTCTCTTTGGTGGTGGTGGTGGGATTTCGCTCTGCGGGGGATCTCTTGAGCACGAAACCCGAGGACGAGTGGTGCAAGAGAAGGAAGGAAGGTAGAAAGGAAGGAGGAGGGCGAGGCACGAAAAAGAAATCTCATCCATCACAAAACGAGTTTATCCGAAAGTGGTTCTCCTATTTTTCATATTTTTAAGAGCTTGCCTCTGCTTTTATTACCAGGATTGGCACCTCGCACGAACCTCGAGTACCCCGTGTCAACAGACAAAAACAAAAGTAGCAGTCAACGGAACATACTGATCAGATAATATAATAGGTAGTCCAGAGCTTAGGGATGGATCCTGCATCCTGGCTATTCCAGCTGCCAATCCCCTTCCTTCCCTTTCCTGCCCCTCACATATCCGATGGCTCAGAGGGTATGGGGACATGCTACGAAGCCAACGATCCCGGGTTCGATTCCTGGCGCAGGCTTTCGTTTATTCGTTAGCCTGGGGTACTGGCGTCACATCTGAGCTTCCATTAGGGAGTGGCCAGAGCTTAGGGGTGGATCCTGCAGTCTGACTATTCACCGTTAAGGCACGGGATTAGCAGATTTAGTTTTCATTGTATTTTACGAAGACACGCTAACAAATTTATCCGATGATTATTCTGTGCGCGTGCTCCGGCCGCCTATTTCGTTTCTCTCACAATCCTTTCTTTCAGGTAAACATTTCGATGATTTTATGCAATCGGTTGACTTTTACTTGCTACGGAAACGTATTCACGGTAGATCACGTTTGTCGCACTGCTGACAAACACCCCCCTTTTTTTCTCGGAAAAAGGAAGTTAATAATATTTTTTCCCCTGAAAAAGTACAAATTTAACTTATAAAAATCGATTCATTAGTTCCTAGACGCTGACAACTGATTTACAATTACAATTGCAACCCGCAAGCCGCCCCAATTTAGGGAGGCCAATGGCGGGGGTCAAAGCTCACTTTAGATTGAGGGAGAAACGTAGGATAGTACGGGGTTCGATCGACTGATTTCGAACAATACACTCGTGTTCCCTGCGGCCCTCAGTCGCGTGCTAGGTTGACCGTCCACCCTTACCCCCACGGTCGACTATTTCTTATGCGGGGGTGGCTATCTCTAAACGTCAGATCATAGTCCCTCCCCCCCCCCCCATCCATCCACCATTTGGCAATGCACGGTGTGGTTGATGGAAATTACGAGCAGAGTGAAATAGGAATTCATCACATTTTTTTTTTGTTCGCTCACTTTCATATACGAGACTGAAAACTATACGTGCGTCGCTTTACACATCTCGTCGACGTTTATTGCCGTTTTTATATTGGTCCGCTGGGGGAGAAGACGAACGCATCTGTACTGTGTACAAAGAAACAGTCACGAAACTGAATTCCATACACACTGCAGATGGACGCTACGTTCTACTCTTATATCTCATTGCCCATGCTCATAAAACACTGCACAAAGAATACCAAATCTTGAATTACTTGATTAGTAAAGTATACAATTTTCTCGAACATTTCAGGAACTCCTTAAGATTTCTTAAGGAGTTTCTGAGATGTTCAAGATATCTTAATTAACATAGTTTGATATCTCCATATGTGACATGTAGCATCCTGGGTTCAATTCCCGACCGAAACATTTTGGACGAGAGAAGTTAGTACGCGTGTCTTTCTTCGGAATGGCAGTACAGCCGTCGTCTGTATCATGTCAGCTACGCGCTAAATATCCCTACCTAGGCTAATAAAAAATATCAGGTCGTTCCCAGCGGAGCTTTGATGAGGAAAAACATCGGTAAGTTTCCTTAAAAAAAATCGGATTACGTGTTTACCCAAAACGCAAAAGGTATAGCTATATATCTTACGCACTTGATTTCGCAATGATGCCAACTGAAGAAAAATTCCGGTCACGCGCTAGGGATTTCTCGTGAATCGAAGACAGAAGAAATAGCGAAAAACTAGACACAGTATTTGCTAGCACAAATTCATGCTCTGAACACAAGTAAGCTGTTTTACGCTATGGAGCGGCTTCACTGAATATCAATTCGTTATTAGCTTTAAATGTTGGTATCGCGGAAATGATGCATGACTTTTTTTTAAGGCGAACTTTATGTGAAACTCAAACTCGTTCCAAAACGACTGCGACTTGCACAGAATAACAAGGATCAAGGAACTCCTTACCTCAATGGAAAAGATTTCCTTATATTCGCATCCTGTTTTTGAAATTAAGGAACTATTTGTGACACGGAAATTTGCTGTGAAATATAGCGCTATAAACTGCTGAATGAGTAAGGAATTGTTTGTACAGGGCACATTCTATTATTCATTCTTATATTATATCTAATCATCTATACTGTAAGAATGAAAATGGTTTGTGTGTCCGTGACTGGTTGACAACTACACGCTCCTTCGCAATGACGTTGGCTGAGTTAAAAAAAAAGTCTCATGACACCGAATACTTTAGGGAATAATTCTAATAACAGCCACTTTACATTCGACTATTTTCATGAATATCTATAAAAAAAATCCCAATTTTTGAAATTCCATCCTCCTTTAAAAAAAAATTCCTTTTTCCTTTAAAAGTTACATCATCTCTTATCCCGGGCGATGCCGGGCCCTATTATACTTTTTTTTATAAATGCCAATCCCAGTAAGATATCGAATAAAACGGCAAAACAGACAAAATAAGTGTGACAAAAACGTGTCAATATTCTGCAATGATTTGCTACAAACTGCATTGCAATGACAAACATTTGAACACATTGTCAGCCGTGTCATTATTCCTGAGGTATTTGTTTGAGCGCTCTTTATCGCTCCTGATCGGTTGGGTAGCGGTTGGAACGAGCCAATGAGAGAACGCCAATCATAAAGCACGTGCCTCGGAAGGAGGCCCAACCAGGCCCAGTCAGGCTGAGCCGACAGCCATTGGATCCCCAGCCGTCTTTTAACATCCCGAACACGTACGCTGAGACGTACAACACCTATATTTCAGAAGCTGTTATTATTTTTTTCGTTTTGCCTGCCACCGCTATAGAGTTGGGTGGCAGCGCATAGATAGACACTGTCACGTCGCCTCGGGGCTTTGGCCACGTTCACCAATCGGAAACTTCCAAAATTGCTAGGTAAACTATAGACACCGCTCGACTGTACTAACTAATGCCTAGTCTCCCAAACTATGCTCCGCTGAGCCCCAAGGGTTCCGAGACCACTCCTGTAAATACAATAAATAATTAAACGCCATTAACTTGTATTAAATGGGGCTTCGCTATTATAATTGGTAGGCTCTAAGGATTTTCGCCATTCAAATTGGTTCTAAAATGGGCTCCGCGACTCGAAAAGTTTGGGAACATACATGGAAAACAGAGCTAGTGAATTGGTAGTAGATATGGGCGGTGTTTTACCAGCGCGACTCTAGCGGGAACCGATCGTTCTGAGTGCTACCCGATAGGAAAAAAACCATGAAAAATGGAGCAATCAATTTTTTACCACAAAATAAAACAAATCACCAAGTGGCAGCAATTTGATACCGTCACTAAAAAGTTTTGGGGTGCAAGTTTCCATCTTATGTATTTCACGCCAATGACTCAGCTACATGGAAACTTTGAAAATTACTTTGAAATAAATTCACTTTGAAATTGACCTCGCGGTCGAAATATCGTGTATTTTTGTTTTCCTGCAATTGACGGATAAAAAGTGTTCAAAAATGATCACACTATTCAACTAATTTTCGTAATTTGTTAAATATTTATTTTACGTGAAATAGGCTCGAGCTTGCTAAAAAAAATAGTACTACTTTATTTTTAAAGCGGGCATCATTTTTTTTTAAGCAGGCCCGAGCAGTTCAGACTTATTTTCAAATCGGTACAAAATACGAAAATATTACCGTTTTTTTTGGATATCGTTAAATAATTGCGCCGGTTCTTAGAACGGGCTTTTATTACAAAATGCATTTTGTTTCTAACGTTTCGATGAAATGAAACGAGACAGGCATCTCAGTTGATTTTAATGCAAATATTGTGAACCCCCATTAAGAATTATTTCATTTTTTAAACGCACCCATCCCTCCTTTCAGTCGCAGATCATCGAGCACGTACCCAGACTTAGAAGCCTGTCACGCAAAAATTGACTGGCGACAGTCGCACCGACCGTCGGAATCTGAGATGTACCGATTTTCGAGTCAACTGTTTAACAAGCCTGATAAAGTGCTAAGCTATTTTAGGCCTTCAACTAAAAGGAGGATTCATACATTATTTAAAATAGTATGAATAATTATATTTCCTTTATGCATTTAAAACGTCGAAAATTGATTTTTTTCCCAACAGCTGTACTGGTATTTTCGCATATACGAGTTTAAACGTTCCCTTGCATATCGTATGGCCGTACAGTATGTAAACCAACTTTAATTAAATTAAAGCTCATAGGCGCATGATTGTATTTATAAATCTTAAATTCAACTTTTTAATCTCCTTATTTTCTACTGTCTTTTCATTAAAAATTAGAATTGTTGCATCTTCTGTTGTCAATCTGCTGGGTTGTACTCTACCGAATTATTTATGCTCCTGTTTCAGCTCACTCCGACGGATATTTTTTCCACCCACACAGCAGACATAACGATCAACCTTGAAGGTTGGCAACACTGATGTGAAAAATCACCGCGACGGTCACCATGTCTTTTCACGTGCATGACCGAGTGACAGGGCGCAGCCGCCATAAAGCGATGCTCGTTCCGCATGCACACGACGACAAATAATAAAAAAAAACAGGAGAACCGCAGCACCACCAACCATCCCCCTCCCCCCCCCTCCTCACCCCTTATACCACCCCCACACAAACACAATACTTACGAATCACTTGCACGTCTCACATTTTGGAAATTCGCGATATCTCAATGTACGTGTGTCTACGTGTTTGTGTGCGTGTGTACTGTATTATATTTCGCAGGCCATTCGCGTAGAAGCAAAAATATATCTCGCCCATAAACACTCCCCCTACCCCTCCCTTCCTCCCTCCCCCACCCATCTGCCACCACACGGGAGGGAGCAAAATGGGCTAGCGTGGAAAATGAGAGATCGAGACCCGTGTCGGTCATTTGTTAACTAGACAATACGACTACGACTAAACAAAGACAGCCTCAAGATTTTATGCGAAACATATTTGTGAAACACAATAACGAAAATTACATAAGAAAATTATTAACATCAGAAATTAACGTAAAACTTCCGAATAATTCTAAATACTTTGTAATATTAATTTCATTTACACTACTGTTTGTGGTAAATGTATTACAATATACTTTTAATAAAATATGAGCTTTTGTCAAATGTCAATCGTGGAAGGAGAATTAATTTTATTAAATGGGGTACTGGCGTCACCCTGAGCTTCCAATAGGGAGTCCAGAGCTTCCATTAGGGAGTCCAAAGCTTAGGGGTGGATCCTGCAGTCTCGCTATTCTAGCTGCATCCCTCTTCCCTTCCCTTCCCCTCACATATCTCCATAGAGACACGAGGGTGCAGTATTCCTGTAGTGCACTAGGCGCTACGGTGAATTAAAAAAACAGCAGGCTGGATCGGCGCGCGAGCACCGCAAAATCAGACGTGTAGCTTGTATATGATTTTAGTTGATGATGCCATACATGAAAAATACGCAGACTTTGTAATGCCCCAAAATTCATTCGTATTTCGAAATCTCAGTTCCGATTCCAGGAACGCTTTCACTAGCAAGATTTGTGTTTCTCCTGTAACTGACAGATAAAAGTGTTTTACTATTTCGCGCTGTATTCAACTAGTTTTCATAATTAGTTAAATATTTATTTAAAGTAGCATACTTACAAAGAAAAAGTTTAAGATTTTTTTTTTGAAAGACAAACAAGGGATTCGAACCTGTCCACAAGTACTACGGCGATTTACAGTACTATGGCACGGGACAACTGGCTAAAGTTAATGTATGTACCGGGGAGAGCTATTTCTAGCAAAAGGTGATGTAGAGGGAAATGTAGCGCTCACCGGCAGAAAACGGTGTAGGAGGGTCCGGGATCCCGTAGCCGCTATCACCGGCAAAAGAGAGTGCTCGCGCTTTCCCAATACCACTTTCCCAATACGGCTTTCCCTGCGCTTTCTGACGCCACATTTTCGGTTTTGGCAGGAGCTGACGTTGTAAACCTTAGGACTCCCAAGCTGCGTCACCTCCAAAATGCAAAATTGATCGAGGGAAATTTGAATTTATCAAACTTCAAAAAGTCATTCATACTCAAATACATTTGTGTAAAATTGCAAAGCAATCTGGTTATTTTTTTCATTTTAATATGAGTAACGGTTAAGAGGAGTTACAGAGCTACGACGGTGGAGGGGGGGGGTCCGTTATCTGGCAATCCGGCCCTTACAAAAATTTACTATAGTGAAACTATTAAGAACACTATAGTGCAATACTATAGTAAA
>JAUJYS010006820.1:0-10041 GCA_033995665.1 Melogona broelemanni | reverse complement strand
GGCAATGTGTGAGGGGCACATTCCAGTACCACAGGATCGAATAAACGAAAGCCTGCACCGGGAATCGAACCCGGGACACCCGCTCAGTAGACTGTGACCATATCCACTTAGCCACTGGGTCTGAAATTTGCGCTGTGCCACCTAGGGAGCAGCTCGAGAAGCTCAATGTGGGAACCCACTGATGGAAAGTCACACATGGAAAGCTCCAAAGATGAATGCCTAATGTCACAAAGTGCTGCCTGCCCTCGGTAAGGCTTAAGCGCTAGTCCTAAATAACGATAAGTCGTAAAATTTAAAAAAAATATACATTACCATAGACTTGACTTTGACTTCTAGCTTCCTCCACCTCAGCACCTGAGAAAAAAATAAATAAAAATAAAGTGTTTTTTTTGTCACACGATCGCTTGGAAGTCACATTAATTATTGTCAATCATGACTTTGGATTTTTTGGTGGAGGGGGGCAGCTACCTTTTTCATCAAACTGTGATTGAGAATGTCGTCGGCAGACGGCCGATTTTGGTAATCCGGTGTAATCATCAAACTAATGATCTCCTTCAATTCCGGTGACAGGTCTAGAGAGAGAGAGAAGACGCACGTTGACATTAGTGGATAGTGTCAAAGGAAGCGACGAGACAATCAACAACGAAATGTTACTACACCGAAACTGTAGACACCAGTAGTTTCAATCGAGCTACTCACGTTGAGTAAAGTCGGACGGAATCTCGGCCCGCCTCAACTGGTGCCACGCTGCGTCGCCACGCGGCAAGTCCAAGTCGCAGGCCAGCTCCAGCATGGTCAGACCCAGGCTAGACAACAGAAACAGGATTCATCATCAAACTTTTGTACTGACATGGTGTCGCTTTGCAGCGCTTCATTCACGCGACATTGTCGGCCCACCAGTGGCTCAGTGGATATGGTCACAGTCTACTGAGCGGGTGGTCCCGGGTTCGATTCCCCTAGCAAGCTTTCGTTTATTCGATCTGGTGGTACTGGAATGTGCCCCTCGTATATTGCCATAGCGACACGAGGGGTACAATAAATAAACATAAATAAAAAAAATGTTTGTTCGACAGATGGCGCTGAATCGTGTGACGACAAAATGTAAGAGCGCAGTATTTGCGCTCTAGTGTGGTGCCATTGCCGCCCATGTAAACACCGTTCAGTCAAAAAGTTCGCGCAGTGAAAGTCGCCCAACGAAAATTGGGAATATTTTGAAAATGTTTAGGTGCTAGCGACTGTGATTTTCAATTTAAATCCATCCGATCACAATCCATTGAAACTGCAGCTCTGTCAACCTCAGTGTTCTACCAATGCGCTCACATTTCATAATCTTGTTTTTTTTTTCACATTTCATAATCTAAAATTTAATCCTAATCTATTAATCCCTTTAGATGGTGCTGTAATCGTCTGATGCTTTAACAAAAACTATCATCACGTACTATTTATTATTTTTTTTTAAATTGGATGTTTAATTTTAAAGTGACTCACTTCTTCTAAGATCCCGGCAATTGAGCAGCAAAACAAGAAAGTTTCAAACTAATTAAGAAGAACAAAACTATAGTCTACACTTCAACTTCACTTTTACTACAATTTACAAGAACGCACACATAACCAAACATCATTCTAACACACATTTCTGGAGCCACAAGCTAGTTATTTTCTTTTTCATCAGCTGCCATTGAATCAATCGGTACAATTCATTCCATCCTAATCAATCACCCGTCGTTGCCTATCCTACTCAATCGCCCATCAAGTTGGCCTACCTGAAAATATCAGCAGCCTTGGTGTACATGCCGTCCATCAGCTCCTTGGCCAAGTACTTGGGGTCGCCCTCCTGCGCCTTGGAAATTTCATTCTGAAATCGTTGACAAAAATTAATCATTATCAAACAATGATATGAGATGAACAACTCATGATTGCGCGACGCAAACTCAAAGCAGACGTAATAACGTAACCAACAAAATAATAAAAGAGAGAACACAAATTCGAAAACGTTCAAGGATCATCTCAAAATCTTAAAAAAATTGATTGACAATCTTACCTTGGTTAGATTGACAACCAATCCAAAATCGCCCAACTTGCAGATGCCAGATTTGGAAATGAATATGTTGTCCGGTTTGATGTCCAGGTGAATCAAATCGTGATCGTGGAGATGTTTGGTGGCCTGCCAAATAAAAAAAAAAAAAAACATTAGGGGGGCAGTCGATGGTAACAGCGACTCGTTGCCTTCACTCTAAGTTTCCCTGGAAACCGAGATGAATGACCACCCACTAGCCACTACCGAAATGCTTTTTTGGCAGAATTCAGAGGTGGTTTGCCAATGTCATCCTCCTCGCAATACCAAGAGCCAAACAATCGACTACACCGGGAATCGAACCCAGATCCGCAGGTCGGCGAGCGAACACGCTCAACCACTCAGCGAGAACGGTCGTATTTTTTTTTATTGACAATCAATGATCGTCATGGCTAAAGTAAATATCGCGACAGAACGCTCCAAATAAAACAAACGCCCGAATCGACCGGAGAAAAGTGCGGTTAACTTGGGTCGCAATTTTAAATTTGAAATGTCGATTGAAATTCTTATCAAATATCGCTCACCAGCAGGAGATCCACCAAATATTTCCAAACCAGGCGTTCGGGAATGTCGTGATTGTTTTCGGCAAAGTTGCTCAAGCTGGCAAAAACCAAGACAAAAGGCAAATAAGCAAAAAAAAAAAAAAAAATCCAAGCGAATCATTCAATTGCCAATAAAAAAAATAAAAAATGCACCAATTACCTGGTCTCGCAGAGCTCGGTTTGGATATAGAGGCGCTGCTGTTCCTCCCACGCCCTGAAAAACCGAATGCAATTGTCGTGTCGGGGAAGATTCTCGTGCTTGTGGACTTCCTGCAGTTTCAGCACCCTGTTGGAAAACGAAAACAAGAACAAAAATAATGCAAATGATGATTTGTTTTAAGGAACACCGCGCAACATTAAAAAGTACAACGGCCAGCAGAAGAAAATTTGCAAATGAATATTTGCTAAACGCAGCCTACCTGTCCATCTCCCCTCGGAACCTCTCTCGAGATTTCTTGACCGCATAGAATTTGCCGTCCTCCTTGCTTTGTACTTTGAAAACCTGCAACCATGAAAACAATCGCATCACAGGTTTATTTTGACGCATCAAACCATTGATGAATAAAATAACGTATTTGAAGAACTTAGGAACGCCTAGGTTCCTTTTAATTTTTTAACGAACTGGAACGGGGATTTATTTTCTGTGGAAAGGGTTCCATTTGTTTCCTTCAATTTTCCAAAGTGTATCGACAGCGGAACCGACTGTGACCGCAAATCGGCATGTGCCTTTAAATCTGATCCCGCAAATTTCCAACTGGTTCTCGTATGTCGAGAAGAAAATAAAGATTGAACGAGTTTTTTTTGTTTATCTTTACACATAACGTTATGATATATATCATTGAATTGAAACAATATGTTTAACCGAAGGAACGGAAAAGTTCCAGGTTAATTTTGAAAAGGAACTTCTAAATTATTATTTTTTTTACTCCCCCCCCAACAAAGATGATCGTAGATTATTTTGACCCGAGTTGACCGCTAGAGCATCGACGGAATTAGGTTTAACATTTTTTCCCCCATCCAAGCAGCGCGACTCAATTACCTCTCCGAACGATCCTTTGCCGAGCAGACACACCACGGTGAAACCCTGCTCGAAGTAGAGCGCGTCGTTCGTCTCATCGTAGTGTTTGCTCACAATGGCTGGGCGAAAAGGAGACCAGGATTCAGGAAGAACAAACAAAATTGTATTGATTCCGGGAAAGCCGTCTGGCACATACTGTTATGACAGTACATAGTTTATACTGAAGATTAAAAATTAGTTTCCCCGACCAAATTCAAAATTTGACAAGACATTCCCTGACCCAAAATCAAACATTTATCAGACTTTACCCGATCAGAATAAAAAATTTCCCTAAATTTCCCGGACAAAAATTTATTTATCTTACATTCCCTGAACAAAAGTTATTTCCTCGACTTGCCCTACTCAAAATTCATTTCACTGACTATGCATAAATTTTTTCTTTTCTTTTTAAATCACCGTAGTGCTAATCACTACAGGAATACTACCTCTCGTGTCGCTATGGCGATACGTGAGGGGGAGGGAAGGGAAAGGGAATGACGGCTGGTATAGCCAGGCTGCAGGATCCACCCTTAAGTTATTGACTTCCCAATTGAAGCTCAGGGGTGACACCAGTATCGCGGCTCGTCGAATAAACGAGAGCCTCTGCCGGGAATCGAACCCGGGACCGTCCGTATTGCAGTCAGAAGCATTACCGACTGGACTAGACGGCAGCACAGAAAATTAGTTCCCTTTCACCAAAGTTCATTTCCTTGACTTTCCCTGAACCAAATTAATTTCTCGGATTTTTCCCTGACCGTTCATTAACAAAATTAAATTCCCCGACCAGCATAAACCCTTCAGTGAAAAGCAACGCCAGCGTGCGTCAATGACGAGGAACAAAAAAAAAAAGGATACAGTTGTCGTTGCTGCTGCTTCGAAACGACACGGCCAGCGCCTTTTCCTTCAGATGCGGGTGAAAGTGAGAGAGACGGCTGATCGATTGGCCACTCTTGCAAGGCGGCCTGGGCGGCGCCCGGTCCCGGGGCGTGGCAACGCGAGCCTAGTGAAACACAAGACGAACGTAAGGCTGTGTGGAGCGTTTCGACACAAACACGTTTTCATTTTGTCTCTCTTGTTACCGAGAATACCGAGGTGGATAAATTGTTCGTTTTAAGCCGCTGTGTGTAACAGATATAGACGATGGGCCCTTGACCAAAAATGATGCAGAAGAAAAATGATTAAGAAATTTTATTATGATTTATTTATTATTTTCTATATTTTCTCTACAAAACGTTAAACAAACTTTTTCTGATCACATACAGCGCTCTGGCCTACACATACCAACAAAGCTATTATTTGACACCCTATGACTTTTTCCAAGCCAAAATTCATAACCCGTGCTTTGTATGTTCAGCATCAGTTTTAGTTTATCGCATTTTAAATTTAAACTAGTCTAACATGACATACAGTAGAGTTCAGAAAGACCGGCATATAAGCAGTTGAAATATTTGAGAATTAGCAGTAGATACAGATTGCTTTGTATTTTCTAGATTTTTTTTTGGCTTGTGTCTAGCTAACTAGCTCACAGCTAAGTCTTCGGAACGGCTAAGGGGTGGGTGAATTTTCCCCAAAGCTTTTGGGGTGATGACAGTTCATGTAATTATATTTTACTTATTTACCCCTTCCAACCTATCGTCGTTACTCCTCTGTGCGCACCGAGAAGACTCTATCGTTGTGTCGATAGTGTTTTTAAACTTTATATATATATATGTAATTATATGTTTTGTCAATAAAAATAAATAAAATAAATATGAATGACCGGCAAAATAGTTTCGGATACAACTATCTATAATCGATGATCGAAGCCAAAGCTAATTAACAAATCTGAGAATTTATTACGCACTACGGGCTTCTACTCAGGTTTAAAAACAATCAAGAGCCCAACCATGCAACAAATGCCCATTCACGTAATAATTGCAAATCAATACCCCGTGAAATTGTGAACGATTCCCATCGACAAAAAACGTGAACGAAACGGGCATAAATTGCTTCGGAACACTGGTGCCAATGCACAGTTCATGCATGCACGGTGTGTGGCAACAAGACAACAGGCCCGTCCACCTGTTAACAAAGTTTTAGTTTCTCTTCAGGCGCATTTTAGATTTAGATCGAATTGTCACCGCGCTTGCGCATTTCAAAGTTTGTACACTTCATCAAGTTCGTCAGACTGCGCTTCTAAAATATGCTAGCTCTGTAAATAAGAAAAAGAAACACTTGTTATGGCTTGTTTTATACCTTTTTGGTCGACAACTGATTTTCAGGAAAGAAATGCGGCACCGGGCGCGGGGACTGAATGGCGGCCTGTCCTTCCATAATGGTCAGCGACGTACTTGTCGAACGGCTTTACGACGCTTCAGGATCAATCCTAATGAAATTTACTCGACTTACAGAGCGTCACGCGACAGAAAAATATGAATCCAGCTACAAAACAAAGCCCTCATAAAAATCAACAAACGCCGAAAGCCATTTTTTCCCGAACTCCGACGTTTAGTGATGGGCAATTGAGTTCATTTCGATATTATCGATGATGCATTGTAATGCCTTACGTGTAATTTCCCCCTCGATAGTCTAGTCGATAGTTAAATTACCCATCACCAAGGTAAAGATCGTGTTTTATTTTGATTCGCATCCGACATCAACATAGGTGCGTTGATCTATCGAAATTCTCTTGTTCATTTATCACATCTGGGCAAACCCACGTGAAGTGAATTATAACACGACGCACCTCAATTCATGTCAATCCAAGTTGAATTGAAACGTGCACGGTGTACGGTACGTAAACGTTTGTGGATGTTTTATTTATATTTGAGACAGTTTTCGTAATTAAATGGTAAGTGCAATGGTTGTATTTACTGAAAATTGACCTAGAATAAGTTCAAGATACTCCGAAATTAAACATAAGACGGTTACGATGCCTAAAACACCATTAATCAAAGGCAGAACAAGAGCCTAGGCCGTAGATAGCCAATGCTTAGCCTAGCTATCCAAACTGTGCCATCTAGAATGGCACAACAACTATAATTATTGAGAGAAATGGCAACAATTCTGCCCCAACAGCTTGCTGATGATGCTATAACGTTGCTGTAGACGCTCAAAATGGTATAAATACTTAACGTTCAGAAGTCTACAAAGTCTAAAACCTCCAGATCGTTCAAACGAATAGATTAGATGACGGTGAAGAGCGTGAGGCTCACATTCATAATGCTTGAGTTTCCATATTATTCACTGGACACACTGTGAAAAATTATCTTCATTATTGGTTAAAATGCAACAGTACAGTTTACAGAACACATTACTTAGATATTGATGAGGTAATCGCCACGCCGTAGCATTCTGGCAAAATTATACGTAAGAATAGGGTTTTAGAGTTATTGGAAGTGTCTGAATGGAACGCCCTCCCCTAGGATTTAGTTGAAGTTCCTTTCCTTCAAAATATGACAGCAGGCATGCCCCACTTATCCCCCTGCAATCATCAATAACTCAACTCTTCCAAACTTATCTCCAGAATGCCACGGCGCGGCGATTACCTCATCTAAATCTAAATCGGTGATGTTCGCAGGTTGGCCAAATGCTGCCTGCCGTTGTCGGGACTCAAAGGGAAGAGAGGAAGCTTCAACTAATTCTTGGGGGATACTGGGGAAAAGGGAGAATTTTTGTGGTCACACGAAGCGAAGATCCTTTTGAGCTTGGATGAGTGACCTCTACCGTGTCTGCATTTTTAATAAAATTGCCGAGGTCACGACTAGTTAATTTGTGGGAAATGGAGCTTAATAGTTCGAATCAGTGTTCTGCTTGGCGAGTGGCGGTAGCTGAAGGGTGGTCACTACCTCGCACCGAGTGAACGTATTGCTAGCTGATCTTCTAAACAACTTGTTTTTGTTTTCCTCTTCGCAGGCTACCGTGAAAACCCTGACAATAATTAAGTAGACCTGGGCGACCTAGAATCCGGATCCATAGACCCGTTCCAGCGTCGCGTTCGAGCATAGGATTAACGTGTTGATCTGCACATTTAGCCAGCATGGCGAACAACGCCAATGCGCCCGTCCCCATTCAGTCGACGGCCGGTGCCGTCATCGTCATCAACGACAAAGGTATTGACGAACACGACAAACAAAACATTATTTGCGTTATTTTTGACGGAGGTCTCGATGGTGTAGTGGTGAGCGTTCTCGCTTACTATGCACGTGATCGCGTGATTCGGATCCCGGTCAAGTCTTTTGTCGTCGTCCTCCCTCCTTTATATCGATTTAGGGTCGATTTTTTTTTTTTTTTTTTAAATTACCGTATCGCCTAATGCATTACAGGATTACTGCACCCTCATGTTTCTTTGGAGATGTGCGAGGGGCAGGGAAGGGAAGAGAAGAGGGATGCAGCTGGAATAGGCCAGACTGCAGGATCCACCCCTGAGCTCTGGACTCCCTAATGGAAGCTCAGGGGTGACGCCAGTACCACAGGCTAACGAATAAACGAAAGCCTATGCCGGAAATCGAACCCGGGACCGTAGGCACACTGAGCCATCGCTTCGTACGCTTCCCAGCAGCGGGATTACATGAACACGCCACCGCTCCCAGCTATAATATCTGTTTTGTATATTTTGCATCCAGGAAGCGGGGGAACCCAAAATGGTAGTCGCAGCTAGCCACAGTTCCGTGCCAGACGGGTGGCGGTTGGGAACTGTACTGTGAACGAGAGGCGCGCGCGCGCGTCAACGCTGGTTCGGCGCGGCCATTTGGTCAAGCTGTTGCCCAAGATTGGCGCGCAGCTTTTGCGTCACTTTTATTTATGAAAACAAACGCCCGCGACTAAGTTTCTTTAATGCCTCAAACACGTGTCAACGCGTGCGGGCGGCAACTGCGCGAAAAACGCTTTCCCACTCCCACGTTATGAGAGTAAATATATCCGAATGGCCATAGAGAGACCGATCGAAGCGCCACCTAGCGGTCGATCTTCGACAAAAATGTTACGGTAGTTGCTTATGTTCCAGATTTCTAATATTTCATATCGGCATTTAAAGAATACATGTAATGGGGTAGAAATCTCAATTTTTAATAAATTTCTCAACATCGAAAAATTGGCAAACTCTGGCTCATAGAGATCATCCGAGTCAAGAATTCGCCAACAATGAACAACCTACAAAAAATGTCTAGCGATGTTTCATCTTGAGCGACTTTTGCAAAGCTTTGAATCTCCTATATACATGTATTCAATGCATAGATACAGATGGAAAAACGACCCTTCTAGCCCTAGTCACTATTGCAACAGACTGCGACAAAATACTCGCACATTCCTCTCTCACATTGTCCATCCGCACTACTCGCACATTGTCCATCCGCTCTGGCCAAGATCGAGGTAGCGTGCTCGCTCGCCAACCAGCGGATCTGGGTTCGATTCCCAGTGCAGCCTATCGTTGGATTGGCTCGTAGTACTGCGCGGAGGAAGGCAATGGCAAACCACCTCTGTATTCCGCCAAGAAAAACACAGGTGTCGGGGGATCGAAGGTCAGGGTCCGGAGACGACACGCTGCTGTTAACAAACCAGTCCCAGGACTAACCAACCCAACATTTTCCCTCGCCATATACCCCCAAGGGGCTGCTTGCGGGTTCAACTTGTAATTTTTTTTGTAATTCCTTTAAAAAAATTTGATAAGAAAATTTAAAATCGACTTACATGGTCAATAACACTCCCAAGTCGCCATCGGTATTTTCCAACGGAAACAATAGACACGTGTATACATGCTACACACGATAATTCAGTAAACGAATCGATAACAGAACATGCCAGGTTCACGCGTCCAAATATAATCAGCTGTCCGCACCACACGCGCATCACATCCGATTAAACCCAAATTTCCACGTGCCTCGTTAAGCGCGTATCTTTTCACCAAATTTCGTCCAATACCGGAAGTGGCACTTATAAAACGTTTCCGATTGTGCCAGGGGTAAAAAAAAGGCGTTTCGATCACCTCGCGATCGATCGATCGAATTGGACGCGTACGCCTACCAACATTTCGTTTGATGTTTGATGTAAACAGGGTGGAGTGGAAATAATACACACACAAACGCGTACGTACGTGTACATACAGGACATTTATATCGCCGGCCAATAATTGGCAAGGCTCGGCGCCGGCTTTTTCGAACGCGCCACCTAATCCAATCTCCATAAATGAAACACAAAATGGGGATGAGACCACTCGACTAAAGGCGGTATTTCACTAGGCGAATAATCGCGACGAATGCAGCTGAAGCGCGCAAATTGCAGCAAGAGCACAGCGACTAGGCGGCACTACACGTGAGTTGCGAATAGAATTGAACATGTTCAAATCTAGTCGCCAGGAGCCAGCGAATTAGCTGCGTATGCATTCGCAGCCC
>JAUJYS010006819.1:0-10042 GCA_033995665.1 Melogona broelemanni | reverse complement strand
CCAGGCTAACGAATAAACGAAAGCCTGCGCCGGGAATCGAACCCGGGACCGTCGGCTTCGTAGGATGTCGCCATACCGTATTGTAGCAGACTGCAGCGTCTGCGCTCCCGGGTTTGATTTTATATAATAATGAAATAAATATAAAAACATGACTCTCGACAGACACATTTTTTGCTTGTCGATAGACAACTATACTATCTTGGTATCGTATTTTCGATACCTATGTCCCTTCACCTCATCCTGGGCGAAGCCGGGGCGTTTTTCCCGTCCATAGTGGCTAGGAGGATTTCTTCTTGGCGGGCATTTGAACCGTTTCCCATAGAGCTGAGCAGGAGGCCAGGATCGAGAAATTTTTGGGCGGGGGATCAACACAAAAGTAACCCCCCGTGCTGCCAGACACAATGGCCGCACATAAGCTTTGGCTTACGGGGGGATACCGCAGAAGCAGTGAAAAAATTTGGAATTTATAATGCGGGTTAATATGCGGACTTTGGCGTCCATGCTGAAATCCTGTAAGCACGTACACGTATTTGCCCAAATAGCATGTTCGCGTATTTACGACGACTGCGTCTGATGATCGGTAGTAACCTGATTTTGAAGTGCTCGGAATTGGGGTCTCGTTTTGTTATACTTGGTATTTCTATAACAAAGCGTATCTATACAAAATAACTAATTATGAACACTTTCAAACATTGCCTAAGCAACACGAGGAGTACAGAATCTCCTGTTGTGATATTCCCTGCAGTAAGGAGAATTTCCCTACAAAATCATTGTAGTGAATATTACTTCAGGAGTTTTTATACCATTCGTATTCAAGCATGTATAATGTAATTCTCGAATTTTCATCTTCAGAAGTGCTACACCAATGTCCATAATGAAATTTAAAAAAAATATGTTTGATCATTTGAAACCGGAAAAACCGAATCGTTGTCGTGAAAAACGCATGAATCCAGATCCTAATTATTTTTAACAATTAAAATTAAACCTACTGCGAGGACAAGGTAAGCTTACCAATCCGGCCAAAACCGATATTTCATATCGCAAAACCAAACCGACCAAAAGAAACACATTCCTGAAACTACCGCATTTAAAACTTTGAATTTAATTCACCATATGGTGGACGTTGGTGGAGGTTAGGCTACCACCGCCAGACATGACCTCGTGCCTATGTATACGACTTCGAGCCGACGAATACGTGTCAGGTAAAATGGTACAAACGCAGCCAGGCTTTCAACATCGCATTGTTGCGAATGTGACACGGGTGTTACGGGTTCGCGCGCCGAATTCCAGAAGTTAATAAGTATGAGCCGAGTTAATTCTCTCTTATCCTTTTTCTCTCACCGACAGACAATTTTGACCATTGAATTCTCTTTCTCTCTAATCCGATTTTCAAAAGTTATTTTGTTTGCTCAGTGCGGCTTTACCAAATTCCGCATAGCAAGATGAAATGCGGGATTTGTTTCACCGTTGCGTATGGCGCCATCTATTGGCTTGATATATGGTTTCCTCTGGTGGCCGTTGTTGATAGTGTTGGGTAGGAACGGAACGGAATAGTTCCGTTCCAAGGAACCGGCTCCATTTTTGAGCATCTTGGGAATGCCTACTTAAGAAACGGTTTAGTTTCTTTTTTCAGAAACTGGAACGGAGGCTCATTTTCTGTTTATAGGGTTCCTTATGCAATAACATTTCAGTTCCTACGTCGACATTTTCCCAAAGTAAGTCGACAGTGGAACAATTTTATAGCATCAAACAGAAAATGATAAAGATTGTTTTCTGTGTCTCACAAATCGACAAATGTCATTTAGTTCCCGCAAATTAATGTCCATTTGGCGGCATCATGAGGGTACTGGTGAAAATATGCCCATTAGACATTGACTTAGCAACACGAGGAGTAGAAAATCTCCTGTAGCTAGAGTTAAGAATCCACTAGAGTTGCTCACTACAGTCAGCCGTCAATCGTAAAAAAAATAATGAACGTGACACTGCTTCCTTGACTGAGACAGTCAATTTCTAATTTTACCCATGTAGTGAGCGCCATGAGGCTCCAGATAAAAAAGTTAAAAAATTTCTGTCCTAATGATAAAGACACCTGCGCCCTCCAGGGATAATAACTGTCGCCCATAGACTACCGCAGAGAAAGCCAACTGGAGATCCCTGCTTAATGGTGAATGATATCGCGCATTAATGGCTTATCGAAAAGCACATTTCCACATTCACGGCGAGAGAGCATTCCTACTTGTTTTCAGCGAGAGTTCATTAGGTTCTCTCCCACGTGTTTTCTCTCGACCAAAAAGGCAAATTGGACGCGAACAAACTGACCGAGTAAAATCAATGCCACATTTGGCGGACGCGAACAAGACGTTTGTAATCCCGTAGGCCACCGCGGCCACCGATTTTGTACAACACTACAACTTGAGGAACTCAATACGGTTGCGAAAGGTCACGCGTAAGGTCGAGCTGAGTGCAGCAGCGGAGGGAAAATCCCAACTCCAAGTTTCCCATACCGAATCTTAATCTTCGAGAAATGTTCGTACAATGTTGCCTTACATGCTCGAAACATATTTTTTTAAATTATGCTCAAAGGGTGGTTTGTGGAAACTTGGTATTCTGTGACTGTCTCACATGTGATTAGGCTTCATGCAGATAGGGGTACACTCAAGACGATACGATATTTTTCATGCCTCGGTCTTGTCTCGAATTAGCGCTTATCATAAACGAAAGTAAATTCCCCGATGAGGTGAACATGGCTTGTACGATATTGAAACAAATACTGTTAATTATAATTTAAGTACGAAAATTACTGAATATAAATATAATTACAATATAATTTAAACACGGGTAGCCCGTGTAGCCTAATGGATAAGGCGTCTGACTTCGAATCAGGAGGTTGCAGGTTCGAGTCCTGTCGCGGGCGTAATATTTTTTGTAATAAAAGAAAAGTCTGCGCAATTTTTTCATAAAATTTTAATAATGTGATTATATTTAAACACATTTTTGATTGTTTGTAACATAGCCCGTGTAGCCTAATGGATGAGGCGTCTGACTTCGAATCAGGAGGTTGCAGTTTCGAGTCCTGTCACGGGCGTAATATATTTTGTAATAAAAGAAAAGTCTGCGCAATTTTTTCATAAAATTTTAATAATGTGATTATATTTAAAAACATTTTTGATTGTTTGTAACATAGCCCGTGTAGCCTAATGGATAAGGCGTCTGACTTCGAATCAGGAGGTTGCAGGTTCGAGTCCTGTCACGGGCGTATTAATTTTTTTTCCCCGCCGTCTTTCTTGCCTAATATTGTTTTATCAGTTATCTAGTGAAATTTTTTATTAATTTATTTACATTATTTTAATCAACTAGAAATAAGGCCCGACTTCGCCCGGGATAAAAGGGGAGGTACAGCTACCCAATAGGGCATTGTAATCACATGGCGTGAAGACAGGTGGCCCCGTTTACGTACTTGGACGTGGACCACAATGCAATGAGTTTTTCCGGAGTGTGCATGCAAGTGTCTGTCGCGACATGGCGTGCACACCCTGGCATAAATGGCAAGCGTGTGGTGTGTGGTTTGCGAAGCAGGTAGACAAATAAGGCAGTGTGATGTGATAGGGGGTGGCAGTGGTGGTGGTGGTGGAAGTGGGGGCGTGTGTCGTCACCTAGCAGCGCAGCACGCAAAGCTCTAGCCGAACGGAATTGATTTTGGTGTGCGAAGCGCGCACGTGACTCGATCGACCAGGGAGAGTCTCCGGTTCCGGTCATCGTGCCCGATGAACGCGCTTTTAAACGGGGATCGGTGGCGAGACTATGCGGAGGTCCCCTCCATCCGTGGTACTCCGGCGACTGTCGCGAGTATTAGCGCAGTAGGCATCAAACGCCGCGTTACAAAGGTGTGGCGTCAGTGCTGGGTTCGTTTATTTTGAAAAGGAACCAGTTCTCGTTCTCGTTCCTCCGATGGAAAAAGGAACCAGTTCCCGTTCCCGTTCCTCAAAAATATAAAGGAACCTTGGCGTTCCTTCGTTCCTCAAAAAAGGAACCAGTTCCTAGGAACGGGAACTTTCCGTTCCGTTCTGACCCAACACTGGTTCGGGCGTTGAGTTCCGGCTGCACAATGACAAAAAAATTTTGTCATTGTGCAGCCGGATCTCTTGACAACGACACGAGGATCGACACCTGATCAGTTGATCAGCTGATCGGACAATACAACATCACCGCCGACGGCTTGCATCAATCACCTACGCTACCGCTGTGTCTAGCAGCGTGAACGTAAAGACAACGATTATAACCACCGTTTCTAGGCCTATAATTCGTATCGAAGTTTTGTAATCTCGTATCTTCTTTATTTAATAATAAAAAAGTACAAGCCACTACAATTGTTGCCGTTTTCATCCTTGGTCAAGGATCCTTATTCTTTAAGTTCTAATTTGTGTTGCGGTCACACATTTTATTTTTGAGGAAAGGGAACGTGAGTTCCTTTTTTGTGTGAAGGATTTTTCATTTAATTAGATTTTTTTAAATGCGTTTCCTTTTGACATAACTTTCAATTTTTTATGAAGACAATTTTCCAGTGTGTCCAAATCGAAACAAATTTACAACATCAAACAGAAATTGTTAAAATATTTTGATCTGTGTCCGTAAATCGGCATATGTCTTTTAAATCTGGTCCCTCAAATGCCCGTTTGGCGTTTTCATGAACGTAATCAAATAAAAAAAAAAAAAAATTGCGATCATCAATGGAACGGATTAAAAGAACGGATCAAAGGATCAAAGGAACGGATAAGGAACGGAAAAGTTCCAGGTTCCTTTTGAAAACAAAATAGAAGCGCCCAGGTTTCTTTATATTTTTGCAAGAACAGGAACGGAAACTGATTCCTGTTTTCATCTGAGGATTTGTTTTCCTTTTTTTCATCTGAGGATAGTTATCGGAGGAACGGGAACTGGAACCGGTTCCTTTTGAAAAGAAACGAACCAAAACACTACAAATATACGAGCACTCGTAATGTACTTATCATAACGAAAATGCTGATATCAACGAGTAAATTCAAGACTCGCATTGCGTTTGTTTGTCCTCTGGTTAAGTTACGAAAAATGATAAAATCCTGTGTTAGGGATAAATTCCTTCACGTTGTGCTTTAAAATGGAAAACATTATTAAATACTAAAAAAATCTGGCGAACTCTCTATTGCTACTGTTTTTAAAAACAAACGACAAATGCGACCAATATAGTTTTGGAATTACAGAGACCGCATGTGAAAATGATTTATGCACCTAACAGCACATTTTCCATTAGTAAATGATATTTGTCGACTTCTTCCTAGCATTTTTATCTCTTTTATGTTGCAGTTGACTGTGGCACTAAAAAAGTTATCCTTTTAATCTTAATCTGCTATTTTTCCTGTTGGAGGGGCCAGTCCAAGGCCAAATCTCGTGACGTCAACAACATCGCAACTAAGTTTCCTCATGCATCCTGTTCAGCGAAAAATGTTTTGAATCAGGACTGTTATTGTTGAACACATGTTCTCGCACAGTTCGCTGGAAAATCAGGAATAAAAGCGACAAACGACGACTCGAGTCAACTTCTAAATTTGTTTTTTTCCGTCAGAAAATGACCGACAAATTTTTCTTTTCTTTCCTGTTGCTGACTTTTGTGGCTGGTCTGGCTGGTAAGTTTTTATTCTATTTGGTTACTGTGACATTACGAATGGCGATAATTCTTTGGGCATGTCGCCCGAATAACCAAAGAAAGTCAGGGAAAATCCTCCAGAAGCCGGCATTGAAAGTGAAAAAAAAATTCTTAGAAAATTAAATTTTTTATTGTTATTGTGAATGTCTCTACATCATAAAATCAGTAAAATAGCGCATTTAATGTAACCCGTGCAACATGCCGTTTTTTTGCTTTTGTTTAATAAGTCAGGGAAATTAATTTTCATAATGGCAAAAGAAAGTCGTCGAAAAATGGGGGAAAGTCAGGAAAATTTTTGAGCTACAGTATATCAATATCTTTATTTGTGCGAATTTCTTTGTAGGGAAAATCGACAAAAAATAGGGAAAAGTGAGGAAATTATTTTACTTCCTTTACTTCCATTCCGAATTAATCCTTTACTTCCATTCCGAAGGAAGGTACGACTTTTCTCACCCGAAAAATTCGGGAGGTCTCGGTCGGGATCCGAAACGCGATCACGTGCATAGTAGACGTGAACGCTCACCACTACACCATGTCAATGGTGAAAACAATTTATTTTCCTTAGATGCTTGCATGAGGACATGTGACCCGGGTTACACATTAAACACTATCACTTGTGTATGTGAGCCCAACTCCGGGTCTGTGAACCCTGTGGACCCGGTGGTTCTGAATCCAGGCTATCCTACGTACGGTGCCGGTGCCGATGGTCAGTGGGTGAGGAATCCGGCCTGTCCTGTTTGTATCACATCTCCCTGTCCTTGTGACTTACCCAAGGACATATGGCTGCCAAATCCGCCGAAACCGAAGCCTGATGGTCAGTGGGTGAGGAATCCGCTCTGTCCTGTCTGTATCACATCTCCCTGTCCTTGCCAATACCAAAAGGTATGGCGGCCAAATCAACCGATGACTTATGATGGCTAACATCCAAATATATCAAGGCGCCCTGCGCTTGCCCGAAACAGAAGAATGAATAAACTGAATAAATATATAAGGATAGTTAACGACAATATCAAAATATCTTTGAGTTGATAAAAAAATATATAATGACATGAACAGGTTGAAGTGAATATGCCAAAATGTATTGCCCAAATTCATCGCTGATTAAAAAGATAAATAAATATTACTATGAGTAGATAAATTGTGTCCGATATATTTTGATGTTAAGGGACATGCCGTTTATATCGAATAATGAATATCTTTGTAAACTGCTATGTGTTTACAGTGTACCATTTCGTATGTGGGTGCCTTCTTAACTAATCTTAAAGATGCGACTCATGATTCGACGAAACAAGGCAAAGTTTAAGAAATTGTTCTTACCGTTTTTCGTTCAACGCGTATTACGAAATGTACCTCGCAACTCAAAAATAATATGTTGGCGTTTCTTAGGAGCGAACGGATAATTCCTCAATGCATGATTGCCTTGGAAAATTAACCCTTATTCGTTCCCAAGAAGCAATTCACTTTTGGTAAATTTCGACGTCTTTTCAAATTGCTGTTCAATTCAGTCGCTAGAGTTGATCGAAAATAATTTCGGCGATTGTTAAAATAATTTGATTTATTTGATTGTTTCGTATTTCTGTAGTCTTGATCATTAAAACTGGAGATAAAATTAATTCGTGTCATTCATTCCTGTAAAAATATTATTTCTTGTTTTTTTAATTTCGTGAAAGATACACTTGTAGATCTTTTAACTCATTACATGTCTATTCCTTTGTCAGACATTGTTTAGCAGAGGAGCAATTACAAATTGCATTTAAATTATTATGCACATGTTCTAATATGAATAAATTATTTTCCCAGTATTTGGCACTGGTTATAATAGGTGCACGACTCACTTGTTCCTTTTTCCGTTTCTCGTTCCTTGTCACAAAGGAACGAAGAATGATTTAGTTTGGTTGATTTAAAAAATGCATCTTAACTAATAAAAAAGTGGCCTTTAACCATCGACTAATCATGGTCAAGATCCAATGTTTATAAAGAGAAGAGGTTAGCTTGGGGACTTTTGTGGAATAAGCTTTTGTGCCACCTTGGGAGTATTTGATGTATATGGATTCAGGTGGCGCGTTTTGCGTCATCACGAAGCGTGAGTCACCAGCATTTTTTTGGTTCTTGACAGCAAACGAGCCGGATATATCACGTGTGAAACGATATTGGATTGCGCCAAACAATCATTGTAGGCGAAAAGTGACGTCACCGACACTTATTTGATGTGTCGCCCAATAAAGCACCCCTTTTCGGTTTGGATCAGTTATCCCGAATTAACTTTAAGAACATCATTATACTACTAAAATTGTGGTATAAATACTATAAATTGGGAACCAGATGGAAATTTGCGGGAACAAATCTAAACGTCATATACCGTTTGCGGACACAATCGGTTCCGCTGTCGACACATTTTGGAAAATTGTACTCGTAGTAAATTGATAGTTATAACGAAAAGAACTCCTTTACACAGAAAAGGAACCCCCGTTCCAGTTCCTCAAAAAAGGAATCCGTTCCTAGGAGCGTAACGTTTCCGTTCCGTTCCTAACCAACACTGTAAAACGCTGGTTCAAAACTTGAATGTGCGTGCGGCGTTCGATTGTACACGTGGTGACATCAGTACAGTAAAACTTCTGAACTGGGTTTTCACGTGCTTCGTGTTCAATGTAAGTATTGAAAGGCTGAAAGCTGTATTTGGATTGGAGCCCTCCTATTGACTTTGTCCTTACGTAATAACGGCGATGTAGCACGTGAGAAAATCAGCCATAAATGCGACACACAGTGACTCGTGACGGCATATAATTTTTCTCCTGCCAGAAAATGACCGGTAAATTATTTTTGTCTTTCCTGTTGTTGGCCTTCGTTGCTGGCTTGGCTGGTAAGTTATTACTTAATGCTGTTTCTATAAAATTATTAGAAAAAGAGGTCGGTTTCGCCCGAGATATAGGAGAGAGGAAATTTATTTGAAAAATTGAGAAGTTTAGACCTTGGCCCAGGCAACCGTTCGGAAAAAATATAATATGACGACGCAGTATGGCCTCTAGTTAAAAGAGGGTGTTCTTAAATTATAGAATCTAGATCTGTGGCGGCTAAGCCTTTACATGTATCGTGGTGCTTTTTGGGCAGGGGTCATACTCGCTTAAAAAAACGGCGGAAGTCAGGCGCAGGTCAGGAAATTTCGTCCAGAAAGGGAGGAGTTGTTAGTGAAGGTCCGCGAAACATTTCGAGTAAAATTGTAATTTCTATTCTTTTAGTTTTAATTATTGACCCACCATAGTTGGACGAAGAACTATAGTGTGATGAAATAGCTAGATATATTATGGTGAAATAGCCTACATTTATTGTTAAAATAAAGAGTAATAATAGCAATATTATTAATAATAATAATAACAATATTAAAAATAATAATAATAGTAAATAAATCCGAGAATAGCATACCCATGTAGTTTGGGCAAATATCTAAGGCGCAAATCGCGAAAGCGCTTTTCTACTTCCATGTCACAATGTGTATTGTCCATGTACTGAGTATACATATGTCCATATAACAAAAGTTCGACTAACATCATCATTAACACGTCATCATTAATGAAAATTTAAAAATTTCGTCTTGCTGATAACGGAATTGTGGTGATTCCACAAAATGTAACGAGGAAAACTAGGTTAAGGTTAACATTGTATTTTAGCTGCTTCAAGTTTACACGAATGATGACGGTGGGTAAGTGTGTTTTAATTGAGAAAAACCAAGTAAATGTAAATAAAATTTGTGTTATAAAGTCCGATAGTTAGACACGTTTAATCTGTTACAGAGGTATGTACTTGATAGATTAAAAGTGTTGAACCATTGGACTTTATAATACGGATTTTATTTAAATTTAATCGTGTTTTCTCAAATTACACTACATCTATCTCGGCGTGTATTTTTTACACTACCAAACATAGATAAATGTGATTTAGTTGAACAATTCGAAAAATCAATTCAGTGATTCCCTAGTTAACCTTACACTCGACTCGGTGTGCTTTTGCACCTTTTTATTCACAAGTCAGTCGAATGGCGATGCTAAAAAGAGCCCGACATAGCGTAGTTCATTTTTATCGTTGTCGATATGGATATCGATGTTTAATGCATTTTTATCTTTTCTTAGATGCTTGTAAGCGGACATGTAATCCGGGTGAATATCTAGACACTATCAGTTGTAAATGTGTGCAGTGTCGCCAATGTATCAGGTCGCCCTGCCCTTGCGAATCACCAACGGAGCCGAAACCAATGGATACAACAGCTATTTGCTCATTTGTTTGTGCTATAATCCCAAGTATTACGTTCCCGGGCTGCGTGTGTGCTATGTCGGTCCAATCTTAGAGCTGTTTAGCTAAGACGACTCCAGA
>JAUJYS010006818.1:0-10043 GCA_033995665.1 Melogona broelemanni | reverse complement strand
ACCTGATCATTCACCAAGCCCAGGTACGAAACTCTTTGCCAGACCTATGTTATTTCGTGGAATTTATAATTAAGTGATTGATCATGCTGGGGCAAATTTAGCTCATGTACTAATTAATAAAATTAGTTCACTGCAATTTGTCTCATTTCAATGAAATTACAATTTTCAAATAATTTCTGTACAATATTTTTACATGATTTTATTACAATAAGTTTGGTACAATTTTTCTATAAGTTTAACGCAATTAGTTCAAAGTGCGATTTAAATAATTTTTCTATAAGTTTAACACAATTAGTTCAAAGCGCGATTTAAATAATTTAACCATAATTTTACAATTTGGAAAAAAATAATTTTATAATTTGTTTTAATTTTTAGTTTGTTGGTTAGTCAGTCCAGGGACTGGTTTTAACAGCAGGGTGTCGTCTCTGGACCCCAACCCTCGATCCCCCGACACCTGTGTTTCACTAGGCAGAATGCAGAGGTGGTTTGCCATTGCCTTCCTCCGCGCAGTACCACAAGCCAATCAAACGATCGGCTGCGCTGGGAATCGAACCCAGATCCGCTGGTTAGTGAGCGAGCATGTTACCTCGCGGCCACAGCGGACGGACGTTTTAATTTTATGGGTTTAAAATGAAATTCAACATGATTTTTAAATAATTAAAATGCAATTTTTAAAATAAGTTTAATATGATTAGTTCTAAAAAGTTCATTACAATTCCACCATTCTAAGCATTTCTTCCTAGGAAAAGGAACCTTGGCGTTCCAAGTTACTCAGAAAATGAACGTGTTCCTAGCAACGTAACTTATCTGTTCCATTCCTATTCAGCATTGACAAAGATGGGGTGCTACCTAATGCTAAAAGTGTTATTACTTTGTTCCTTGTCTGTTATTCTATAGGTTCATGATTTGAATCGTCGACCAAACAGTGACGATTGACATATAGGTTTTACCAAGTGACTGTTCATGACCACGCACAAGGGTGGGAGGAGAACCCAGAGGAAAGTGGATTCTGGAGGTCAGTTGGTCAACATTTTGAAAATTTAATTTTAAAAATCAAAATTTATTCATTAATTGTGACACTTTTTTCCTGGTGTGACAGCAAATCTACTGTTCGTTTACTTACCTGTTATGTTGGCAAAATAATATCGAACTTTTCTAGTTTTCTGGTATACCAACATTTGGACAATTGCTTAAATTGTAAATCTACTCATTACTTTTTTAACATTTTTTAAACCGTAATCAACCTAATATTGATATTTAATACCGGTTTGTGATATTTTATAATAACAATATTGATTAAATTATAAATCGAGAAAATAATTTTGGTGATTTTGTAAATCAAATAATCAACTTAATGTTGACATTTATTATTTAATTATAATATTATTGATTAAATTGCAAGTAAAAAAACAAGTTGGTATTTCAACTAGCTGACTGTGGTGTGGGTGGTCATGGGTTCGATTTCCAGCACAGGCCCTTTTCAATTATTCGATATCCTGAGGTGGACTGGGGAAAATGTGACTCTCACATATTGCCACAGCAACACGAGGGATGCAGAATCTCCTGTAGTATTCACTACAGTGACTTAAGTCTTAAGAGAAATTGAAATAAAAATTAATCCGTTATAAAAATTATTAAAATTCAAAGGTTGCATGTTTTTTAGCATAATAGTTTCATATTAGTAGTGTAATAATAATTTTTTTTTACAATTTTTTGATTTGCAATTTAAACGAATACTTGCTAGACCACAGCTGACCTGTATGGGAAATGCACCAAAACTCATTCGGGCACTTGGGAAGCTGCCCAGAAGCAGCTGGCGTTTTCGCACTGGCCCTGGAAGCCAAGTGAGTGAACATTTCCTCTCATTCACCTTTCAATAGCAGTCATATTTTTTTCTCTTTTGGCTAATGCACATGTATGTGATTGTTGTGTCATCAGGTGATGTGGCGTGACATCCAGCATCTGTTCATGTTGTCCTCTTAATGCAAGCCATTGTATGATGGTGAAAATCATTTCCATTGGAAGATGAACGAGCAAGATGAACAAGGTACGGAAGTCGATGCCAGGGTGATATCACTGCGCGACCTGATCATTCACCAAGCCCAGGTACGAAACTCTTTGCCAGACCTATGTTATTTCGTGGAATTTATAATTAAGTGACTGATCATGCTGGGGCAAATTTAGCTCATGTACTAATTAATAAAATTAGTTCACTGCAATTTGTCTAATTTCAATGAAATTACGATTTTTAAATAATTGCAATATAGAATAACTTAGGTACAATTTTTCTATAAGTGTAATGCAATTATTTTAAAGGCGAAATTTAAATAATTTAACGCTAATTTTTCAATTTTGAAATAAAATAAAAAAGTGGTTCAATTTTACGGTTTTAAAATTAAATTCAACACGCTTTTTAAATAATTTAAATTTGAATTTTTAAATAATTTCAATATGATTAGTTAAACACAGTTCATTATTAAGTGTTTCTTTCTAGGAAAAAGAACCTTGGTGTTTCCCAAGTTCCTCAGAAAAGGAACATGTTTCAGGTAACTTATCCGTTCCATTCCTATCCAGCACTGACAGAGAGAAGTGTTATTACATTGTTCCTTGTCTGTTCTATAGGTTCATGATTTTGAATCGTTGACCAAACAGCGACGATCGACACGATCGTTTTGCCAAGTGACTGGACTTCCCGGGTGCGGTCCCCGGCGCAGGCTATCGTTTATTCGATATCCTGAGGTGAACTGGTGATAATGAGCCTTTCACATTTTGCCGCGGCAACACGAAGGATACAGAATCTCCTGTAGTATTCACCACAGTGAATTGTGATTCTCTTAAAAGAAATTGAAATAAAAATTAATCGGTTAAATTATAAAAATTAATCTGTTTCTTTTCTCCTCCAGTGACCCGATCCATGTCAAGATCGACATATAGCTGCCACAGTCGGGTCACATGAAGGAGTGGACCCTGATGCTGCAAGGCACCCACCACCCACACACTAGAATATGCCTGCGGTCGACCCGCACTCCAAGCTGGCCATTGTCAAGAAAGCGCACGAGAACAATAAATATCAAGGAACAATGACAAATGAATGAACTGAATCGCAAGGTGAAATTTCACCATGCCATGGACAGGAACTGATGACCACGGCCGGATTTAATGCAACTTGTCGGCCCAATTGTTTCACCATAATAATTTTGAAAAATTGAAATTATTCCCTTAATCAAAGTAATATTGGTTGTATTTTAATGTTTTTAGATATTTAGTTTTAAAAAATATGGAGTATAGTGAAATTTTACGAAGATTGGGTGAGGATGGAGAGCCACACGTGTGGTTCTGGTATTGTGTCCGTTTCTTTGTGCCATTTTTCTTGTGTCATTCTTAAAATGATTTTGTATATTCAATGCCATTGCACGTGAACATAAAGTTCCCTTGGCAATTGGCATGAACATCGAGTTCTATTGGCGCCATTGCACGTGAACATAAAGTTCCATTGGCCATTGCAGTAACCATGAATATAGAGTTATATTGGCGCCATTGCACGTGAACATAAAAAGGTCCATTGGCGGCACTGCAGTAACCATTTGGCGCCATAGCACGTGAACATGAAAGTTCAATTGGCGTCAATGCAGTAACCATGGACATCTATTTGCGCCATTGCACGTGAACATAAAGTTCCATTGGCCATTGCAGTAAGCATGAAAATAGAGTTCTATTGCACGTAAACATAAAAGTTCCATTGGCGTCAATGCTGTAACCATCGACTTCTATTTGGGCCATTGCACGTGACCATAATGTTCCATTGGCGGCACTGCAATAACCATGAACATCGAGTTCTATCTGCGCCATTGCACGTGAACATTAAGTTTCATTGGTGGCACTGCAGTAACCATGAACATAAGAGTTCTAATGGCGCCATTGCACGTGAACATGAAAGTTCAATTGGCGTCAATGCAGTAACCATGGACATCTATTTGGGCCATTGCACGTGAACATAAAGTTCCATTGGCGGCACTGCAGTAACCATGAATATAGAGTTCTATTGGCGCCATTGCACGTGAACATAAATTGCAGTAACCATGAGCATATGAGTTCTATTGGCGCCATTGCACGTGAAAAAAAAGTTCCATTGGCCATTACAGTAGCTATGAATATCAAGTTCAATTGGCGCCATTGCACGTGAACATAAAAGTTCCATTGGCGGCATTGCAGTAACTATGACCATCGAGTTCGTGGTGGGTAAATGTACATTTTGTGTTCAATACTGAACCTAACTTTGCTAAAAAAAACACCTAACGTCAGATAGAACCGCACGTCTTATGTCAAACAAGCCACAGCTTACACCCTTACCGCTCATTTCAAACTCTTTCTCAACAAATCTAAAAAAAAATGTGGTTCGGTACCGCGCCGAAATAAAGGCGAACAGAGTCGGCGAACTCTCTTTCTCGACCACTATTACTGACTTCAGACTCTGGCCCAGAAGGCGATGCTAAACGGTTTGGGGTCAGCGTAGCGACACCCGTTACAACGCGACCCTCGCGTCACATCGACAGGCACCCAACCCATAGTGATCGATCTGACCAGAGTTTGTCGACTCCAAATGGCGAATTTTCTGCACGAAACACACATTTTCTGGCGGGACCGTGTTCTACAATTGTAGATACGTCATCCTTCATTTGTATTATTGGTTTGTCATGCATAACAACTAATCATTTTTTGTGCCTGCATTTTTGTCTATTCCCTAGGCTAATGCAGTCATTGCTAAACAGGGCCCAGTTGGCTCGGTCTGTATGACCATGCTTCAAAATCGCTACGGCAACGACCTTGCCTGGATGATGATGTGCGCCTATTTCGACAGATTTAATGCGGCCACCCCCACGATGGAAGTTTTCAAAAATTTTGAAACCCTATTGGACTTTTTATTTGCTGGCTATGTCCAGGGCCTGATTGAGAGTTTCGTCGAAGTACTAGCACCGCTCTATGCATTATGCAACATTGGTGTAGTCTTCGAACCCGATAGTAGGGCTAAGGCATGAACAATATTTCCCCTCTCGCCCAGTCAATGTACATTGATGATTTAAATGCTTAAAAGTACAGTTGACAATTTTAATTAAGTCATTTTTTTCCCCGATTTAAATTCGTCAATTTCTCGCAGTTCATGAATGAAGTGCGTTTGGTTAAGTCATTTAAAAATATTCATTCATCGTCCCTGCGCCACTTTTATCAAACATTTTCTCAAGTGTTCATGACAAAAATTTGTGAAACAATATTAGAAGAGGCCAGACACAATTTAGACGAAATTGTTAAGAAATATATTACTGTATGAAGCCAGCAAGCACATCTAGTGTTACATTACAAAACATGTCCTTGTTAAATATTCACAACATTATTTTCGACGAAATGCCCCATCGGCTGAAAAGCGACGGGTAAAAAAAACACGCCATCCCAATTTCGAATTACATTACGTTGTCACACTGGATTCCCTATCTTCTATTAATTATTAAGTAAAAAATAATAATTGTCGAAATTCCGCACACTGGAGGATAGACATTCTACTACACGTATTGCAAGTACTAATAACACAAACTCATGAGATTCGATTTTACAAATTGGAAAAAGGTACACACGATGGCCGACGTTCTCCCATCAAAATTCATTCGTACTCACAATTGCCACGTCGGTAAAATAGTGGGTGGGGTAGTTTTAGAAACACTTTGATAAATTACTGGCAAGCAACTACTCGTAGGGGGAAATCTAATAATACATAATTGTTGTCAAAACAAGGATTTCCTTTCTACCTTCCCTCCTCCCACAAATGCAAGGGTAAGCCAAAAATATGCGTATAAATATCTGTTGCCGCTTGTGCTTGGCATAATAAGCAAACCACAGCAAACACACGCGCATCAAATTAATACCACGAATAAAATTATACACGAGACCAACACATGGCAAATGAACATCTTAAAGATAGGATTGAAAAACAAAACAAACACAAAAATTAGGAAGGATCAACTTTTAGGTTTTAAAAACGTTTGACCCAAGGTCAAAAGGATGGCTCGCCGGCCAAATTTGGAAGAGCTCTGGTGTCTCGTCGCGCAATGTCCCGCAAAATCTATTGCTCCGTGCGCAACGCCTCGTCCACAATCATCATCTATCAGATAGGTAAAATATATGTTAATGTTCGATTGCAAAAATAACCTCTCCTGATATGCTTCTGGCCGCCGCGCCCGCCTCCAAAACATGTCCCGGGAGCGCCACTTTGATTTCATTCATTACATGATCTTTGGTCTCTCTGTGGTGGACCCAACACGCCACTTGGGAGCGATTGTGCACCCAATCAAACCGCGATACTTTGGGATCAGGTAGGAGCGAAAAACAAAAATAACAGCGGATTTTATTGTGAATATAATCGCGCAGGGTGCATTCGAGAGTCTCCAACCTTCCCGACTGGACGTGCCAGGGTGAGCGATTCCCGAATAGTTTGTATGTATAATAACGCGACAACGCCTATCCTCACCCAGTCAGGATATTTTTTTCTTAACGTAGACACGCTGATGTTTGAAAGAGAGGCGCGTGATGTCACCAGTTTGTAGCGGACTTTCCCGGAAAATCGTTTGCCACGTAGTAAACAAGAGGCTGCCGCAAACGTGAGAAATCCGAATCGTGCGGTATGTTTGGAGAAACGCGAGTGCAGTTGCCGAACGACAAGACATGGCGATGATAAATCGGCCGAACCTGCAGTAGAATCGCGCAAATCAGCGTCCGGCGGGCGCGCGAGTTCGGCTACGCCGCCGCAGCGTTCTCCCACAGCGCACGTTGCGGCGAGCTGTCGAGGGCGTGAGTTGGGTTAAGGGTTTGATGCTTCAATCGACGTAATCCTGAAAGATCAGTTTCACGAAGCCGGGATCGCCGTCCAGCGGCAGCGCACAAAAGGGGCAGGCAGCGTGGAAGCCGTTGGTGCCGTGAGGAATAGCCACGGAGGCCCAGTACCTGGAAGATACAGAAGATTCAATATATTTACAGTCTTAGTAGCACAATTTTTTACAGCTCGATCTAAGGCACGTCTAAGCGCAGACCAACACTACTCACCTGACTGTCTTCTCAGTGGCCATATGTCCACACGGATTGAACGCGTAGGTGGGCGGGCCACAGTCAACATAGAAGGCAGGCTCAATACCCATGTTCAGCTTGACTATGGTACCAGTCTGCAAAAGGACGACAACACTTTTAGCAAACCCCACCACTGCGTTAACCGACCAGCCCTCGTTGCCGCGCGGCCTCCCAAATCAAGCAACCGACCTTCAGACACATGGGGCAAGTCCGCCCGTTCGACTCCTTGTCCTGCCCCCACTCGTGCAATCCCTGGACGTGGCCGCACATAAGGTAGACGTACGGCTGCTTCTCATTGTTGGTGATGGTGGCGCTCTTGCGCGGAATCACCAGCGTGTTGAGTCCGACCGGGCACTGGGGACGACCGGCGTTCAGGTGATCGATCTGACGCTCCAGGTGGCTCTTGGTCTGCGAGTGATAAGGGCCGAATTAATACGAGATGAAAATATAATCGTTTGAATGGGGGGCAGTGGCACACGTGAGGACTCGCATGGAAATTAGCACGAAAAAGACCAGAACATTTAAATGATCAGAAGTGCAAACTCAAAGCAGTCAACCATATGCGATGCAGAAAGCTCACCGGTGATCGCTCCAGTCCCTCCGCAGAGCGCCACAGCAACGTGGCGCCGCACAAGTCAATGAGGGTGCCATCCTGCAAAGCGTTCGTCTCGTTCGTCACCTGTTCATGATACATGCAAATGAGATTAGAACCTTTTCTGATACGCTTTCATATTTTCAATGCAGATTTTCATCTTTCCAACCTTTGCCGCGTATTTTCAGATTCATATTAGCGTATAAATACAGCGAAAATGAATTCTCACCACGTTGCCTTTCTGTGCAGCTGAACGCGACTCTCGCAGACTGTAGATGCCTCCACCCACAGACACCTCCTGCCAGACGCTGGGACCGGACGAACCCCCGCAAAACACGCCGTTGGGGTGCATTATGAGGATACCGTTGGTGGTAAGACCGTCGATCTCGCCCTCACTCTGTTGCCACTTGGTTGCCTTCTCCTGAAAGACACATTTGTTTTAATTCTCGAATACATCATCCTCTTAAATACATTATAAACAGTACATAGTAGGAATAGCAAAGGAACGTCTCATTCCAAGGAATTCCGTTTCTTTTACGATGAACGTTGAAACGTCCTCGTTCCTATTTCTAGAAAGGAACGTTGGAACGTCCCGGTTCCTTTTTTTGAGGTACGTCCAACGACGTAGGACGTTCCATTAGATATAAATGAAAATTGCGACACGCTCGATGAACAGCGAATGATTATTTGTTTCTAACACTTAGAAAAAGCTTAAACTTTATGAAAATCACAAGGAAATACGTCTGGGGATATGGGAACAGTTGTTTGTCATTCAAAGTGTTCGAAAACTTGACGTCTCTGTCTTTTCCTTAGGGAAGATCAAGGAACGTGTTGCTTTTCACAAGGGACATACTCTTTACCCAACACTGATAATAAACGTTTATAAGGTAGTATGATCAATACGCTCTTTATACCAAGACTCCTACCCCTAGAAAAATGTTGCAGGACGTGTCGAATCCGGCTGCATAAACCCGTCCCACGGTCGGGTCGCCTCGCTCGCACAGGATCCGGCAGGCGAAACGTGAGATGGTGCTCTGCGTCACCTTGCTGTCGGTCTTTTCGCCGCACACGGTGTCCATCACCACAAAGTCGATCGGCGTCTCGGACGAGCGCCCCACCTGTTGGTGCAACAAGATTAGCCATAAGACACTGCGGTCGTGCAGTACAAAAGACACACCCAGGTCGTACTGCGGGTAACATAAAAAAGGACGGAACGCTAGCTGCGCGTTTTTTTTTATACAAGTGGATAAAGAAATTCACAAAAATACAAATGTCAGTTTTGATCAGAATTTTCTCAGACTTTCCCCTTCTTTTGGACAATTTTTCCTGACTTTCCCCGGTGGTTACAACTCCTTCATAATAAAATATTTATTCATTAACACGCATTTCGCTGGTAGAGTGAAGATTTGAAGGACGCGCCAGGCCTCGATCGGCCAATCGCCCATGCCACACCCGCTCCACGCCTACCTGAAACATATCAGTCTCCTCATCTTGGGCGTATTCTACTATGATGGCTTGATTGCGAGACAGCGTGTACGAGATTGAGTGCTGCTTGTTGTCCAAGATGGCCTGAAGAGAGTCACACACAAATTCGGTTAGGTGACGATTGAAAATATCACATCAAGAACTACATGAGTGGCTGATGGGGGATGAGCATCAAAGGGGTGAAGCTCCAATAGCTACATTTGCTCTCTATCACTGGTGACAACATTACCTGGGAGGCTTGTGGGGTCTTGACAGCATAGTGTTTGGATCTCTTGACTCCGTTGGCGCATGGTCGACGGAACAAAACGAACTTGCTCTTCCTTCGACCGCGCTCTCCCTGAGGAAGATTTCCATTGTAGCTGAATGGAAAAAAAAAAATACACCAACACATTTATTAAAAAGGGAATGTCTATGTACATGTCTTATCTACAAACCACAATCAGCTGAGCTATTAGTAGAACGGAACGGAAAAGTTCCGGTCCTAGGAACTGGTTCCGTTTTTGAAAAACTTAGCAACGCCTAGGCGTTGCTAAGTTTTTGTTTTTGTTTTTAAGTTTTTGTTTTTGTTTTTGTTTAAGTTCCCTTTCCTAACAAGAAACGATTTTGTTCCTTTTTGTGAGCATCTGGAACGGAGATTCCTTTTCTATGTACAGAATTCCTTTTCCTATAACTTTTAATTTTACAGCATCACACAGGAATTGCTAAAGATCTTGAGCTGTGTCCGCAAATCGGCATAGATCACTAAAGTGTATATAATCCAACTAAAAAATGACAAACGGTATAGACTACTAAGCGGGTGGTCCCGGGTTCGATTCCCGGCGCAGGCTTTCGTTTATTCGATTCTGTGGTACTGGAA
>JAUJYS010006817.1:0-10043 GCA_033995665.1 Melogona broelemanni | reverse complement strand
TCCGACAGCCGCCATCTTGAAAATATGTTGCCGATAGTGAGTTATGGGCTCAAATTCGAGCCCATAACTTTTTATGTCGGAAATAGGAAAAATGGCGCTATGTGGAGGTGGAACACCAGAATTCGCCTAAAATCTCCATTTAGCGCCAATTTTAACAGACACATAAGCTATGGGAGTTCCGTGCACTCCGCCACTAGTCTCGCGGAAACTCAGCGAAAAAGAGAGACCTTGCCTTTAGGGCGTGTGTTTATTGCGCGCCACCACTCTATGCAACAACAAAAAACTGCCTAAACAAGATCCGCATTATTCAGATAAAATACTGATACATATTCACGCAGAGAAAGCCTTTCTTTATAATTAAATCTATAGATAACATTGTGAAGAAATTTGACTGTACTACCAAGTAGCTTTGAGGGTGTAAACCAAAAATAGACACGTAAATTAAAAAGTCTGGAATTAAATTTTTTGTTTTACAAGTACAAAAAAAGATGACAGTGCTGACCAAGATCTTTCAGATCACATTGAATTATTTATCTGTTAATTTATTTTAGTTTCTTGAACAACGTTTGACAAACGACAACGCTTAACAAGCGTTTCCATTTCTATTGGCAAGAAAGTCTATTATTAAAATGATGTTTCTCGTACTACTATATCGCAATGGATGTAATAAATCACTAAAGAAGCACCAAATTAAGATAAGAATCAACCTTTTGCGCTGAAGACAATGACTAATCAAACTTAGACTATCCGTGACTCTTCCATATGGTTCATGCCCGGTTAGGGATGGACGCGCGTGTATCGGCAATATCTGTGTTCCTAATAAACAAAAATAGGTTGAACAACTGTATACAATGACTCGACCTGTCCCTATAATATACCTGCGAAGTCAATACTCGGGAGGCGGGGTGGGGGGTGGAGGTGGGCATAGACCGCTCAGATGATAGATGAGATCTTATTGTGAAATGTGAGGGTCTACAGTACTTTAGAAAGCAATAAGGGAAAGTGGTGCCGATGCGATTGGACCTGTTTCAACCAACGATCACGACCTATAGATAGGGGGTTTCGCTAGCCATGGATGTACCCTGGGCAAAAATTTAAATAGTAACCTGCGAACTTTGCATGAACTTGAGGTTGCAAAATCAAGTTTTTGATAGCAAATTTAAACCAAGCTAAAAATTAAATACAGGAGCAGATCTAGATGTACGCACGTGGATGCACCCTGGGCAAAAATTAAAACGGTAGCCCATGACCTTATACTGGCTTAATATGCTGTAAATTTGATAGCATGGTCAAGATTTTAATATTATTTTTTTAACTCTTCAAGAGAAGTAGTTATGAGCAGTGATGAATATTCGCTGTTAATGTTGTGTTTGGGTGTGTTAATGTCGCCTGATTCGGCCCTAATTTTTACCAAAAGTAGTTGAATTACTCAAATCAATAGGTGTGTGCCCTGGGCCATTGCCCTTGGTTAACCCCTTAAAGAACTCTGACGCAGCCAATAGTCTGGCGCGCAAGCTGTCTATTGCGTCAAAGGCCCGTATAGTATACGATGGGACATATACACGTACATGTATATAGCATATATTAGGAGAAAACTTACAATTCCAAACTGAGAAAAGGCTATCGAGCCTTTCGCCATGGTCGATATATCAACATTTCGTATTTGCATTCGTCGGTCAATCGATATACGGCGTTCCAATATAATGAATGCGGGACGCAACGCACTTTTGGACGCGAAACCGTCGGGTGTTCGCGGATGAGATTCGGTTGCGCGGGATTTTTTGACAGTCGGGTTATGCTGCCGGCAAATATATTCAATCACTGCAAATACACGTTCACGAGTACATAAGCAAGTCTCCAAGAATACGAGAACGTGTTAATCGATTTTAACGCAATGAAATGGAAAAATATCAGTGCATGTGATTTGATATTTCGATTAAAGTACGACCGAAAATTGATTCGCCATTTTTTATCTGCAAAATAAAAGTGATAATATTTAGAAATAATCATATGAATCTACAAAGACTTCTAAAATCAGCAAAATAAAATGTCTCACTTGCCAACAGGGAATTGAATTCGTTAAAAATATTTTACTCGAGAGCTTTTTGCAGAATGTGTTTACTGTCAGTTTCTATAAGGAAAAATTCGTTGAAAAATCTCAATATAAATTTAACTCAGCCTGGGAAAGCTAATGTGTTGATGGTAAACGCCCTCTTCAAGTTTATCCCAGTTGGCAGCGTCACGGTGTCTTAGTAAGCGCCACCTGGCGGCTACGAATGTCATTTCCGTCCAATGTACTTGAACATTAGCCTTTCATTCAACCGGATGGTTTATAAAGTTTGTTTCATCTTTCTATTAATGTCGTTTTTATTATGTATATTTGTACATATTGGGAAAAAGGTTATGAGGGCCAAAAAGTATTATAACTTATTTGACGAAACCAGAAAAGAAGACACACAGATACATAACTTTTCAAACGGCCCTTCTCAATTCTCGGTAGTTCTAGCACAATAGTTCGAAATTATACTAATACATGATTGCCTTTGAATTCTCTGTATCGATGATATGAAAAACACGAAAATAAGAGCGGCAGAGGCAGGTTTATACTGTTCATGTTCGCTTGTATTCATTTTTCGCCATCCATATTCGCATATTTCCCCCCCCCCCCAACTCTCCCCAAGTCATTTCGATGTCTTTGGGCACACACACGGTCCACTTGTATGCAGACACAAGTATGCTCATAATGCGACTTATATTTTTCAACCATTTTTTATTTCTCGTCTTGCATTTTTTTAACAGTCTCTTCGGGGTTTGTGGTACGCGTCCATGTTACATGCGCGGGGTGGGCGAGTCTATTATTTTGATGCCACTACTACACGGGGCGTGTTTTTCGTCTATACAACAGTCAAAGATAAGAATTTGCGTGCAGTGCATGTGTGTGTTCGGGGGGGGGAAAAGGAGAAGAGGAAAAAAAGTGGCATTCATAAGTCAATGAATGCAAGAAAGCAAATTACACGACTGGGAAAGAAAAAGAAATGCTAATTTTGCATACCAGGCAAAGTTTAGAAAAAAGCAACATTTTTTTTTTTCACGTTGCGCCATGAATGTGACGTACAGGGTGAGCACTGAATAGCTGATCTGCGTGACACTTTTTTTGCAGTATAGTCATTGAGATGCGAAATCTCAGTGAAAATAATTTCGATTCTTTGCCACATTCTTTGACTTCTCGACTGATTCTTTAACATATCAATCCGATCCTTTGACATATCGGTCAGATTGTTTGACTTTTCGGTCTGATTCTTTGATTGACTGATTATTTGACATATCGGTCTTTTTGTTGGGCTGTTCTTAACGAAGCGATGTAAGCGGAATTGATTATGAATTCATTCTTGAAAGTTCGTTCAAAGATTAAAAAATCGCGAAAAAAAATGGAGCTTTTGGAAGAAATGACTGTCATAAGTAAAATTATTTGAGCGACTTTTAACAGTTTCAAAGCCATGGTTGAAGTACCATTTACAGAAATACAACAATTTTTAATCACCCTGTATCCAACATGTCATGGTGAACCGAGCGTAAGATAGATGGAAAAAAAAAAGAGAGCAAATAGCTGCGGTGCCTATAAATATTCACAATCGAATGGCAACAAAAAAATATGAAGAAATGAGAACGATATAATATAATGTTGATCAAATTGCGAAATTGCACTGAAGCCCCCTCCAGCAGCTCAGTGCCGCCTCCCCAACCAATGAATTAGGATACATTAAAAAATGTATCTACTGTCGCTCGGCGTATACAAGTTTGGGGAGGCAAACGCGAAACTAGATTTTCACATATTTCCCAAATGCATTTCAAACAAACATTAAATGAAAAAAAAAACGCTCTGATATTGCTTTACCCCCCACCCTTCTTTTTCGGTTCTCTTAAAAATTCAACGATTTGCGTTGGCAGAGCCCGCGGGAGAAATGCAGGAAATTAGCAGTTTATGAGAAGAGAAACAAGGTATTTAAATACAAGTATAATAATCCTCATAGCATCGCTGGTGTCGCAGCAACTGCAACGAACGATGGGGACTACGGTTAGGTGGCGCTCTAAAACAGTGTTTACACAATTGAATAAATCACGTGAAACTTGCTCAGCTATTTATTTAACCATTATTTATTTTGTTAATTTATTTGATGACGTCATATAATTATTTGCCTATTGCCTATTTGCCTATTGGGTACAAATCGAAGTTAATTTGTCAAACGACTCGCGTTGTTAAAAAATTTTGAACAACCCTACTGCTACATTTGTTCGAATGGCCCGAGAAATGGGAACGATCTTTTTTGTCTCTTTAGTAATAACAGTCGTATAAATTTAAAAAAAAAACTCGACGGGGCTCTGGACATGAATTACATAGTTTTGTTACCTAAAAAAAAAGATTGAAAACTCCTTTTCTAAGAATTCTTATATACCGTATGTAATTTACAAAAATGTAAGAAGAAAAAAAATAATGAGGCCTAGATATGAAATATTGGAGGGGGAAAAACTAAAAGCCGAAAAAAAAAAACGAACCACGGTAACAAACATGAAACACCATTAAAAGGCGTTAATACACGGGAAAAACTAATTCTGAGGAATGCCGGCCTGCTGCGGAGGCTGCTGCTGCTGCTGCTGCCTGCCGCCGCGGCATCGTTTTCCGCAACGCCCAGTCATAAAAAAGGTCAGAGGAATGCAAATTCAAAAAAACTCTGGAAGAAAAAAAGCAATTTTAAAACTAGCCGAACGAGTACTGACCCTTATGAGAATATTAATATTTTGTATCTAATAGTATGTTTTTTTATTTTTTTTATCATCGTAGTGTCTAGTGCACTACAGGATCACTGCACCCTCATGTCTCTATGGAAATGTGCGAGGGGAAGGGAAGGGATGGGGAATGGCAGCTGGAATAGCCAGGCTGCAGGATACACCCCTAAGCTCTGAACTCCCTGGAAGCTCAGGGGTGAGGGCGATAGGCAACTGCTATCCAGAAGAAGAGGGTGATTAGCATTGTAAATTAAGCTAGCCGCATTAACAAAAAAATACATTGAAACCAGTGTTATTATATTTTACTAAATTTTCTTTTCGCTGCGCCATTTTGGATTTGGGAAAAAATTTACATTGTGAAACGTAATTTTTATGTATGTTCAGCCAAAACATTAAGTATGGACAAAACTGTAATTTTAAAAGTTAAAGAGTACAGTGAATATTTAATTTACTTTATACCGTTATTTTTATTTCGTCTTACAAGTGGTTTCAATTTGTCTTATTTTCTGAAAAATAGTTAATTGGAGTAAAGAAAAAAAATCGACAGAGAATTTTTTTCACGATCCAACTGTAATGCGATCCAACGGTATAACATTCAACATATGCACATAGTAATCAAATCTTTGAGTGCTGAAGTGTTGACAAATTGCGCTTCTTTTATGAAAAAGAAACGCGCATAATGATTGTATAGTGTGCACGAAAACTACAAATTGTATTTCCGTTACGAAATGCACTAAATGTGACAGAGGTTACCAAAACTGTTGAACAGCGCGACCCCTGTTTGCGCACCACGGCGATGTTGAAACAATCAATTCATTGTGAGTCAAGATTTTTTTTTATAGCTTGCATTTCCAAGTTCTTTTGTGTTTTCAATTTGCAATTAAAATCGCGGTCGTTGCTTTTTAAAAAATGCGTGTGTAGCGCTAGTGCGCCAGCGGATAAATGCGATGATTTTTTTTACAGGTTTTCTCGTTCCCGCTTGGAATCTCGTCGTCGGGGAACCGAGGGAAAAAAAAAAACACCCAACGCCTCAAGAATTAATTTTAAATTTCTGCTTTGAATCACGCACGCCGTGCCCTGCCAACAAGCGACGTCCTAAATAAATAATAATTTAGTAGTCTAAGCTCGGAGAGAGAAAGAGAGAGAGAAAAAAAAAACATGAGCCACGTTCTTATATGCGTAAACTCTGGCGATAGAGGAAAAAACAAAAACGTCTATTGTAAAAAGTAATTTCAATTTTTTTGCTTTCAGCACGCACGACTTCGCTTATAATTGTTTAAATTGAACGCGCTTTCTAACTACATGAACAACTTGCAACAGTGGTTTCAACTGTGCGATGCGCGAGCACACTTTAAAAAAACTGTACAGTGTTGATCATAAAAACTATTCTTTACTTTTTGCCAAGAAAAAAAAAGAGTTAAATTTTAATCAAATTTTTTTCATTTGTTGACCTAAAGCCTTTTCGTTAACTGTTCAACGAGGAGAGGAAGAGTCAAAAACAAAGCTTTATGCTAAGCCATTTATATAATTAGTGTTAACTTTTTGTAACTTATTTAGCGCAGACATTGTACGTGTATTTTTATTTTATTTTTTTGCTCTTCTGTCAACATTTTCAAAATGAAAGTTATTTTTTTCCGAAAGGTTTTTTGCCATTACTTGTTTAATATTAATTCTGATAGTTATTTTTTTTTAACCTTCAATATAAAATATCGTAGCATTTGACTCAGTTCAATTTCTCTCACACCATCAACATTTTTTCTCGAAATCTAGTGACGCAAAAAAAAAAGAAAAAAAAAAAAAGCTTGAATGCCATTTTCTGAAAGCAGTCCGATAAAAATAAAAAAACAAAGTTCTGTAATCACTGCATTAGAACATCCAAGCACGTCAGACAGGAACGACTTTTCGTATATAGAAAATTAATTTTAAACAATTTCCAGCTTTGGTCACGCGCGCCTGATGACGAAACTAATTTGTGCCCACAATTTTCTTTCTGTTGTTGTTGCCAAAAAAGCGGTTTTGTTTCTTTGGGTTGGTTCGTTATTCCTTTTCAAAACCAAAACCAAAAAAAAAAAAAAAAAAAAAAAATAAGTTTTTTGCGAATTTTTGTTTTAGGTTAGACCAAGCGCGAACAGCAATTGCAGTTTTATACGCGCAACTGATCAAGCAAATGTATAATCTCGTGTTCCAAAAGGTCAAAAACGAAATAACGGCCAAGCTTTTGAAACGCTTTTATTCTCCTATTTTTTATTACTATTTTGCCACTCTCTTTTTGCAATTTTTTTTTTCGCAACATTGAAAATAACCAAACCAAATTTGACGGTTTTTTTCCCCCGAAGCGCAGATTCTCAGCCCGAAAGCGTGAGTGCAGAACGAGTTTGGTCCGGGTTCGAAATATATATAATCTCGAGTAATTTAATTTGTCGACAATGAACCACCAAGAGCAATTACTTGCACATCGTACGATCGCTTCGGAATAAATATAGGTGTATTTAGTCAGTGCCAGTATGATTAGAAAATACGGACTCTTCGAGTCGCTATTTCGTCTCCATTTGACGTACACGCTTGGCAGACTACGTTTACGAATTGCGAATTAAGTTTGATTGAGCAATTTCCTTTTATTAAAATTTTGATTATTCGGCCGACGGCTCGGGTTTTTCTTGACAACTGAAATTACCCCATGTCGCGTTTTACTAAATGACACTGCACTGCGCCAAGGAGATGACTAACTCATGTTTAAAAAAGTTTTTCAGGAATAAATTCCACGAAGTTTTTTCTTCAAGCAAAATAAATTTCGTGAAAATTCCCACAAGCTTGTCCACTTTGTTTTTTTGTCGCAGACGACGATTCGAACTCTGAACCAATTAATAAAATTCGTGAAGCATTATGTGAATAAAAAAAAATTCCAGCAGAGAAACAAAACAAAACGTTAAAAGTTCAAGACAAAAAGAATCAAAAATACGAAAAAAGTGATATAAAAATTGGAAAGAAAAACAGCAGACAGTAAAAACTATAATGATAGCGTGAAAAAATTGCTTTCGTCCTAAAAGCGTTAGCCTACAATGTTTTTTTTTATGGGAATCGTGTGAGACAAATGAGTTGTGGATGTGAACAAACCGCCGCAAACAAAAATATAAGCCGGCATGACTAACGTCATTTTTCATCAATTTAAATGCCATCGAGATAATTTGCGTTGAAAATGATAGGCGGTAGGCCTAAACAGATAAAATATCAACTCAAGAGAAAAATACTTCACCGGATCGCTCAACCGCGGGAGAGTTTCAACTGCAAAATCCTAATAAAATATGTTCGGGCTGATACGCGATGTATTCGCAAAACCCCAACATTTCGCACGCTATAAACCGCAGAGGGAAAAAAAAAGAGCACACAAACGTATATAGGGAGACAACAGTACCGACTTTGTTACATGGCGAATAAGAAAAAAAATTGTGTTTCAAAAATAATTTGATTTCGTGTATCATTATAGTTGGAGGAGGAGGAAGTGAATATGCGTGACTAGCAACAATGTGGAATTTTAAAATTAATTTTGCACAAATTGTTTTTGACTTTCGAAGCGCAAAACCGTAGAGGAAGTTACGTGGCCGCAACATCAACAACAAAAAGAAAGAAAAAAACCAGAAAAGGTAATTTTTCTTTTTTGAAGGAGTAATTTATTATTGCATACAAAAATGATTCATGTACCCAACCAAAATGGAGAGAGAAAGAGAGAGAGATAGAAGCAGCGATATTTATGGTGGTTGAGGGGAGGGGTGGATGGTAAGAAACTTCCTCGTTCAAAAAAACGAATCTTGTAATTCAGTGAACTTGAATAAAATTATTTTGTTTTTGTCCTCGTTTTCCAGAGAAAGAACTCTTTTCTTGATTTGCTTGGATGCCGTGTCATAAATTCAAAATAGATCGCCTCGTTTAACGCCGTAATTACAAAGTCTGGGAATTTATAAACGCACCGTGGACTACTGCACGGCCACACACACAAAAAACAATGCATTAGTTTTTAATTGACATTAAGTTTATAACTTATTTTTACGAGTCGTCATCGCCCTGGTCGGTTTGATTCCCTGCGCGGCCCTCATTTATTTGGTCATGGGGCTCTGATGAAAATGTCCCCAAGAGAGCACAAAGAGAGATCCCGAATGTCACTAAAAAATAATAACTAAACCAGCTGATTTAATTTTGCTCTTGTATCAGTATTTAGTTTAAATCATTATAGTTTATTTAATGGAATTTATTTGAAATTGTTAATCTAAATTGAATATATTTACGAATAATGATGAAATATCCTTGACCATGAAGGAATGGAGAAATAATATTTCACCATTATTCGCATTTGCTCCACATGGTTCCTACTCTTTTTAACTTTCTGAATATATTTAATATTTATTCCAATCCCACGTTCATTACACCAGATACAATTTTAACTATCAAGAAGTTAAAAATAAAAAGAAAGGTAGGAAAATGATTATTTTTGTTCGGTTTGTTCGAACGGACCGAACTAAACTTTTGCCGTTAATAATCGCATTTATCATAACAATCCTTCGCCACTGAGAAGCCACTGATACTCAACGCTGTCGCACTGGCTTTATACAGATTCGGAATTCCCGAAAGAGCAGCTTGACAAGTTGTCCAGAATGGACACCCTGTACGAGTAGAATTTTAAAATGCTGTTGTAGTTTGCTCGCGGCGTCGGGTGGAGAGAGAGCGAGAAAGAGAAGAGAGTTCAAAAAACAACTTAGTTCTGCGAGCCCTCGCGCCATTGGACGAGATTGAAATTTTAATTCCTTTCGGATGGGAGAATTATGTTTGCTCGCTAAGATGGCCGACTGCAGGTCACGACCTCGCGAGCCAACCACGGCGCCGTGCGGCAGCCTTGCAGCCCCGGGCTGGTAAAGGTAACTTGGCTACTTTACAATATACAATTTATACATAATGAGCGAGGGACCGCGCATATATGTACTCTAGCCGCCCTTTTTTTCTAGCTGGGCCTAATGTGGTTTTATTTTTTTTTTGCTGGACATTAAGTTTTTACATTGGGTGACAGAAAAGGGGTATTCGACGAACGCAAGAAACGTTTCTGTTCAATCTATCGCAGTCAATGGGTGAAACACACGAATGAACCAAAGTAAGCAGCGCCTAAACATTCAATGGTGCAATAATGTATTTATCGAAACATGTCTAGGAATCTCCTTGGGTGATACTTACATTTCTTATTCTATTGAAAACGTCGGGTGATGAAGATGAGT
>JAUJYS010006816.1:0-10044 GCA_033995665.1 Melogona broelemanni | reverse complement strand
AGTACCCCAGGCTAACGAATAAACGAAAGCCTGCGCCGGGAATCGAACCCGGGACCGTCGGCTTCGTAGGATGTCGAAAACGATAGCTTGTTTTTTGCCACTTAGGCAAATACTACTCGTAATATTTATTCATTGACTTCGGTGAAGAGCCAAAGATATTTGATTGCTCTGCCGATGGCGATGTAAAATTCAGAAGCTAAACGAAACACGAGCGCCACCACGTTTATCGAACCGGATAAAGTGCCTGTCACAGCAATTGAAAAATCTATTCATAAATCGCTTACGGACGCAAACGCCAAAATCCGGACTTACAAGAAAACGCAACTTTCAGGCGAAATTCGTCGGAAACGCTCTCGCTTCTCGTAGTCATTTATTTCGATTGTATGTCACGATAAAAATCTAGAAATCACCTAAAACTGATTCGATAGGGGAAGGAGGTCTCAGTTTCTTATACGGTAGATAAGACACACACAACAAGTACTGCATTTTGAAGCGCCATGCACAGTAGCCACGCGCTTTACACTTTGGGTGATCAATCATCCAATGCCCAGGCCAATACGGGCTATTTTCGCGGATGAGACTTATTCAGTACTGGATCAATCACGACTCGGAATAAAAGGGTGGGGGAGGTATAGAACGCCCCAGACAAAACACAGCGCCGCCCGCGCACCACGCGCGATCACCCGGGAAACCGAACTTGTCGAAACCCGCGATATTCAATCGCCGACACTCAGTCGAGCGAAAACAAAATTCAAAGCGCATGTCGTTTTAAAATGTACAGTATGTACAATAAAAAAGGGTGTGGATTCAAATTTATAAATTTAAATTGGAAAACGTCCAGCAAATTAAATCAAATTCCACCCAAATGTTGACAAGACCTTACTTCTTGAAATACCATCGTGTACATGCACATGTGACTGTATGATTTAAATATTTCATTTTGCCATTCATAAAAAGGCAGTTAAGATAAGCGCAACCCCATTTGCTACATGCGTAAAACGAAACTTTTCTTTACCGAATAATTTATTGTAAAATTTTCTGATCACAAATTCATAAGTTGTAAGCAGGAGTATTTCAAATCACCCAGTATCCAATGTTGATCAACAAATTCCACAAGAAATTATTTGGTAAGGAAAAGTTTCGTTTTACGCATATAGCAAATGGTAGTGCGGTCTTCTTTACTACACTTCATATTCGAACGCTAATATAAATTTCTGAAGGGCACAAAGGCGCGCGTGTGCGCCATGGCATTTAAAAAAGGAAGGTCTTGCCAACATCTTCGCAGAATTTCATTAAATTTGATAAACATCATTCAATTTTAATTTGAAAATTTTCCTTACTCCATTTTTTATTGTACATACTGTATATGACGTGTGCCCTAGCTGGGCATTCTCGTATACTGAATGTATGGAGGGGATAAACAACCGCCGCTAAACAAATACGGAACCTGTTGTACCAAAAATCTACTCCGTGGTTGTTTGCTCACGTAACTGGTATTGGAAAGCGAATAGTCCATATACCCCTACATAATGAAATATACAGTAGCATGGTCCGTATACCAGCACATAGACCTTTTGTCTTGTTTGAAATTTCTCGAATTTCGAAACGAGCAAGCAATAGGAAAAGTTCTCTTGCTTGAAGTTCTTTCAAGATAACGTTGCCGCACAGTTTGTTTACACGAGTTCATTAAATCATTTTACTACTAGTCTACTAGACTGTTTGCACGCCAAACCAGATTGTATGCATGTATTGGCACAGAAACGAAGTTAACCTCTATATTTGAAAATTCGCTTTAAGTAAAAAAAAACACCGATTTCTAGAAGTTCTACGAATTTGTGCTTTTAAACAAGTCTATTAAAATAGGAATTTCATGAGTAAATCGTTCGAGAACATTTACATTCTTAATGTATCGGATGAATAAGACGAATGGCTGTACACTCGTCTGCAGTAATCTTGTAGTGCACTAGGCACTACGGTGATTTAAAATAAAAAAGTACATTCATTTGTAAGGCACCTTTGCATCTGTGGCAGTATATATGACGGTACTTGAAATCTACGAGTATTTTGTCGGCATGACCGTATAAATCTCTCAAAGTTGAGCAAATTTGTGAATGGTATTTTCAAAAGGATATATTCCATCGGGAACGCTTCTTTGTACGGAGAAGGACAAAATAAATCTTATTGGCGCCAGTATCAGCATATATTTAACATTACTTATGAGTACTCGCTTATGAGTATGCTGGCTTGCAAGAGGAAGCACAATGTGGGCAGTCGATTGAAAATATATTCTAAAGAACGGCGGGCAAGGTTAGCATTATAAATATGACCAAACTTAAGACATCATTTTCATATGGTACCACTAGCTTACGCCATGTTACGAACAACTTATAGGCCACAGTGACGATTTTATGAATTTCGATTAAACTTAAATTTGACGTTAGTGAAACTCTTCACAGATGATTTCACACATAACATGGACCGTTAAAATGACCGCAAATACCAATAGTTGGCGCCACGAGGTTTGCATCCACGACTTAAGTCTCATCGGAACATTGTCGCACGGTGTATTCCCACATATTGCCATAATGCTACGGCGCGGCAATCACCTCATATAAATATAAAATCTAAACATGAAACTGAAACAATAAACACATTTAAAAAAATCATCTAATGATTTAAATTTGCCACATGATCACCTGGGCTGAATTATTAGTCAAAAATTGTTTTTAACAATCGTTAACATCGGCCAGTCACGCGGTCACCGTAATCTGATCCGCCAACAGCATATGCGTTCCTGATTAATTACGTCTAAAGCCAAAAACTAAGCAGTGAATTAATTTGTTTGCTGGCAAATATTTGCCGAAACGCCCAATTAATGGCGCCACGCCATGCAAATTACACGGCCAACATATCAGTGTCACAGCTGCGACCACTTTTCAATTAGCGTGATACGGGCCAAATGCTCAGCGCTAATGGCTCGCGAAGAAAAGCGGGGCCGACACGTGCCAACGAGGAAGAAGGTCAACAAAGTTAACACATACTAACGTTTTAGAAATTGATTTTTAAATCAAGATTTAAAAAGCCACAATATAAACAAAAATTAATAATGCCAGAGCAGCACTGTGCACCGTTCTAATTGGTCATGTCATGCGGACAGCACAAAGACTTGGGACAGAAATATTATGCTTGAAAGGGTGGAGGGCTTTTGAAAAAGAGGAAGATCATGCATTAATGGTGTCAGGGAGAGTTCAGGATTGAATATGTTAAAGCTGCGGGAACCAGTGCACGATCTGAAACATTGGCGAACGCAGTCATCAGGGGTCGGTAACGACTCTATCACTTAACAACAACAGCAGACAGTTAAATTTGTCAAACTCATTCGGCAAATACCATTCAATCACGCAAAAATAACATCAACAAAAATGGATTGAAAAGTCCAAGCCATTCCTAATTTCGTTACTGAACGCGACTCACCGAGTATATGGGCTATCTTGTAGTTGCTTATGTCAGGTGTCTGCTCGTAAACAATTCTACATTGTCAATTTGGTGGCTTTGTTGACATACGTTCACTAGCCTCAACAGAGTAACCGAATTTTTCCATCGAAAAGTAAGCAGAATAACAGTCTGGTTGCCGGCGAAGTAGGCAATGGCCGCAACGCCACATGTTTGGCTAACAAACGCGTATCTGCGTAACGCTATTGCTACAAATTCGTGATAGCCACTAGTTTTCCTACGACGTTAGCATTACTTTCGAGCGAGACAACGTTTTTGCTCATGCATGCTTCAACGCGGTGTGTGTTTCAACATCTGCGTATGGCCAGAAAATCGGCTTGGCTCGCAGTGATCAATATGTGCAAGTATCACTGCATCGATCGGGTACTTAATTCTAAACAAAATTAACTTTTTTTTAACACCAGGCAATACCCATTTACTGAAGCTAAAATAGAACTTGCATGGCAACACGCATCTCTCTTGGTTGCGCTAGCAAAGAAAGCCAACCTATATTTTTTTATTTAAAAATCACCGTAGTGCCAAGTGCACTACAGGATTACTGCACCTTCGTGTCTCTATGGAGATATGTGATGGGCCGGGAGGGGAAGGGAGGGGATTTACAGCTGGAATAGCCAGGCTGGAGGATCCTTCCCCTAAGCCCTGGACTTCCTAATGGAAGCTCAGGGGTGACGCCAGTACCACAGGATCGAATAAGCGATATCCTGCGCCGGGAATCGAACCCGGGACCACCCGCTCAGTAGAATGTGACCTTACCCACTGAGCCACTGGGGGCCCGACGAAAATACGTACATTTAGAAAAAAATATATGAAGACATAAACGATTGCAGGCATGTCCTTCAAAAATCGAAAATATAAAAATATTTTTGTCCAATTATATAAAGACTCAATTGTGTACAAGCATAAACCTAAACAGTAAATAATGCCAAAACATACAGTAATTGCTAAATCGTCGTTGGTCGTAACATAGAAAATTTAAAGTCATAACCGGTTCGATTAGAATAAGTCGTTTTAACCCGAGTCGGCATAATCGAGCCCATGCCTGCGGTCGGTTATGTCTAAATTTTTCCAAACACATGTGTTGCCTATGCAACGCGACCCTTAAAATACCGTATATGGAATATATGGAAAGGAGAAACATGTTTATATACCTTGTGTATTTTTAGTGGTGCCATGTGCAACCATCGGGCCAAAGGAATCTGCTTGTTTAACTATCGTGCGTCGCTATAAAAAATTAATAATCGTAAATTCAGGATACGTTTCTACGTTTCGGTCTGCTCTATTGTTAGTTGAAGTGGTGCATTATTAGCTCTGTGCTCTACGACTAGGTGGCGTACATTTCTGCATGTTTCCTTTTTTGGTCGCCAGTGGCGCTTATCGTCTGTGAAATCCCTATCTACAGCTAATAGCTTTGGAAATTATGAATGGGCAATGTTATTGTATGTAAAATATATTGATCATCGATCTACTGGAACTGCAAAGAATCTACCGACTCTCTGAAACGCCGTCAGAGGGCACTGATCGGTCTAACGCAGTGGTTATATAAGCATTCGATGTCGCAGTAAATGCACATGCAACGCATACCTATTTTCCGTTACGATCAACCCAAGTACAGTACGTCATCATTAACGCAAATATTATTGTTATAGGCTATGTACATTGTCGTCGCGAAATGGTGGCACTAATGTTGATATCTCTCTTATGCGTCGTCTGGTACTGCCTAGAGCCTTATTATTCGATTAGAACATTTCCTACGAAATTTGTTTTAGGAAGTTTGCTGCTGATCGCGAAATTCGCATTAAAATGCAGATCAGCATTTTTGGAAACAGCCTGATCTCGTGTATATGCCCTCCAGTCGAGATTGTATTAAGCTGTTTCTCTCACATCGAACGCAATTTCAGGTGCGTAGTTTGCAGCTGTTTTCGCTCGACGATTCATTGAATCTCGCAGCTTTTGTTGGCATAACTTGAACACATCTGCACCGACTCTCAGTCAATAAAACTGATCAGACAATTTCTAATTAATTATGAAATATTCCATGAAAACGTTTTATGATTCACCGCGTTTTGACCATGCGCAGCTTCTCATTCCGAAAAAGCACATCATTTAACAAATTGAACTTAAAATGGTAACCGCAATCACTGGAGATAGCATTTGAAGCCATTCACATGTATAACACAAAAGCTCAATATTAATTCAGAAAACCGTAAAATTCATAATCTACAGTGTGCAAATAACACAACATTTAGTAAACAACGTAGCGCCTCTTGAGAACGAATGTACGTCACTTGTATTACAAGTGTTCAATAAGTGTCTGCAATCATTTAAAAAAAAAAAGAACAGTTAAATGAATTTTAATGAAACTCGGAACATCAATACTATAAACTCGTACAAATCACTTAGAAAAAAATCAATTCCTAGGAATTAATTTTTCCTAATATTTTGGATGAGCGCGTAGACCCATCTGGGAAAGTGCGGTTTGCTGTGCTGTTTTTTTGTGTTTTGCACCCTAAAACGCAACTGATATCACGTTTCTTTGGAATCATCCTCTTACCAAACTTTTTTTTTTTGTAGTAAACGTCCTCGAACACATTTTGAATTGAGTCATTATGTTGTCCTGGCTTGAATCTTTCATGAAACTGTCACCCAGCGATTTTGTCTGAACAAAGCTGTTCATGCGTGCTTAAAATCATCCTGTTTGACAGAAGATGGCCGTTAACATATCTGAGCATTTTTCAGTTATTTATTCCGTTTCGAGACTTTCCAAATTTATTATGAAACATAATTTTTGAATATTATTTCTTCCTTAATCCATTTCAAGCTGACTTGGATTAAAAGGATTCTCAAAATGCCTTAAAAATGCAATAAACGGGCAATTGAACGATGCTGAACCGCCGTCTCTTCGGCCTCCATGTTGCCGTTCGATTTTTTTGCACGTGCAATTTTCGAATCGAATTGAAAAAATGTGAAGAAGCTCATAAATACCTGAAGAATACTTTGGTCGAGTTTGATTAAAATCCAATCAGCCATTCTTTTAAAAACAAAAATGATTGCAGATACATATTGAACGCCCTAATGTTTGCAATTATTGTACGAACAGCTGGTAATTTCATGTTCGCTCCCAAGAAACTCAAGAGATAAAACAACTAAAAGGCTCGTATTTATTTCTATGCTTTTTCGATTATCAGTGGCACTCAACTGATCTAAAGATAATTTTTGTTTAAATCACCGTAGTGCATATTGCACTACAGGATTACTGCATTGTATTGCAGAATTTCACCCGAATGTATTAACGCTTATCTCAGAACACCGAGTATTACTTTAAAATAAACAGAATCTCGTGTAAAGCACTGCTCACCAACCATTAGGTAAACAAAACCGAAGAAAATACACTAGAGCCCTTCGCGTCATAATGGCGCAACGACGAAATGGCGCAACGACGAAATGGTGAAGGAATAAATGGCGTAAGGGGATTTAAAAGCGTTCAAAGCTGACTATAAAAATTAGTTTTATATTATATGACCTGCCGTACTGTTCGCGCGCGAGTAGCGAATACAGAGCCTGTTAACATAAGGATAACCCCATCTTTGTCCTTAACTGGTCTTTGACAATGTTGGGTCCGTTCCTTTTGAAAAGGAACCAGTTCCCATTCCCGTTCCTCCGGTGAAAAAAGGAACCAGTTCCCGTTACAGTTTCTCAAAAATAAAAAGGAACCTGACGATCCTAGTTCCATTTCAAAAGAAACATGGAACTTTTCCGTTCCTTCGATTAAAATTGTTGTTTCGATTCATGGCATCACAACGTTGTGTGAAAAGCTAAATAAAGATTGTCACGTAATCTTTATTTTTTCTTTACATACGGGGACAAAGTGGAAATTTGCGGGAACAGATGTAAAGGCCATGCCGATTTGCGAACATAGTCGGTTTCACTGTCGACACACCATGGAACATTGTATTAGTAGAAATTTGAAGGTTATAGCAAATGGAACTCTTTACATAGAAAAAAAAACCCTCGTTCCAGTTCATCAAAAAAAAAGGAACAGGTTCCTGTTCCAGTTACTCAAAAATTAAAAGTTTCAGATCTCAAAGATCTAAAAAAAGAACCAGTTTCTAGGAACGGGACTTTTCCGTTCCATTCCTACCCAACCCTGGTCAGAAGTCGCCTGGTTAAGAAGCTAAATTAGCGCATCTCCTCCCGATGGGCTTGGACAAGAAAGAATACGTTGGTAAAGTAAACAAGGGATCCGAAGAAAAAAAAAAATGCGAACACATGGGTGCTTTTGACAAATCACCTACCTGTGGCGTCGAACAGATTATGCTCATAATCCAAGCGAACGTGAGCATGATTTTCCCCCGCCGCTGGGCGTCGTTCACCTTCAGCGGGTGCAGGATGGCGAAATAGCGATCCAGGCTGATGCACACCAGCACCATGGACGACAGGTAGAGTCCGAAGGCCCGCATGAACAACAGCGACTTGCAGGCCACCTCGCCGGCTATCCACTGGATGGTGACGCGCCAGAAGATCTCCAACGGGATCATGACGAAGGTGACGATCAGGTCAGCCACGGCCAGGTGCATGATCATGAGGTTGATGCGAGACTTGCGGTGGCGGTTGCGGAACAGGGAGAGGAACACGGTCAGGTTACCGACGGCCGCGATGCCGAACAGAACCGTGTAGGCGATGACCACCACCAGGGAATGATGAGTGAAAGTCAGGTTGTAGGGCAGGGAGGGGATGTCGGTGGCGTTGCCGCTGCCGTTGGACAGATCGTCCCCAAAGTCGGTCAGGTTGTACGGGTACAAGTCCTCGGTGTTGAGAGGCGAGCCCGTGGTCGAACTGGTGAAGGCCATCTTGATTAAGATCGCGTGGCCTAGACCATGGAGTTTGCCTATTGGCGGTGTGGTGTGATGATCAGTACGGAGAGCGGGGAAATGCACGCGGCGGAGTCGACGGATGTGTCCGGGTGATTGGCACGGGACTGCCCGGGAGACGGCGACAAAGTTTCCGCCCGGGAAATCGTTCCGCGTGCTTCCATTCACGAGCCAAAAGTTGGGGGTACGGGGACGCCAGCAATGGGAATACGACGCGCTTTTTTTCCAATCGCGTTAGGCAAATACGATTCCTATAGGAGCTGAATAGATCCTACGACGATAAAAGAAACGGGAATATTTTTTTTCCTTCTTAACGCTGTAGTTGCGCAAGGAAGTGGAACGCGGTCTAATGGAATTCCAGAGACGACAGTAACGCGGTAAGGAGATTATAATATTTTATCCTTAAATAGAAAACCCAACGACCGAGCATTGATTACGAATTAATGAATTTGAATAAATAATTAGGGGATTTGTCTACGAAGGCTACACAATAACTTATTATATATACTCTAGTCAGTTAATTATGAATATTACAATCAATAAAGATATCAGTAGACTAGATGTACACTTATATCGAGTTGTACACGTAGGGTTTTTCCAGCTACAATTGAAAAACCAACGTCGCCTTATTTAAAACAAGATTACTTCTTTCGAAAATATCCTTAAGTGGTTAACGGTCGACAATCACAGGTTTTTGACGTCTATTAATTACGTAGAGCACCCGAATAATTGAAGAGCCCGAATTACAAATCCAATTAAGAAAACATGGATCTCGCTTAAGAGTGGCAGCGGTAGAAAGTCCGTCTGGAGAAACAGCGGTGACTTCAATAATCCTCTTTCGACTGTATAAAGAATTTCTCTGGCTTCAACAATCACACAATTCAGCGAACCACCACCGAATCTTGAAAGGTTTCGCAGCAGCGCGAAATAATCAGTTCAGCACGCGGGAAAAAGTGTCGATAGCGGCGGGCGAGACAACTTTGACTTTCAGTCTAGAGCTGTTGGTTGGCACATGGTAACAGTGTCAGATGCTTGGCTTGAAATCGAGCCCATCTGTCGGGTGACAACGGTGTACAAGTGAGCGACAAGTACGGTCGGGAACAGGGTTCCAGCCACCCACTCATATGTCTGTAAAAAGGTGGGAAGGAAGTTCCTGACTTTTGTAACAGGCGAACGTTGAACGAACGGCACGCAGCTATCTAAACACACACACGAGCGTGGAGGCAAGCGCACGCACATGCGCGACCGCACACAACGAGGAGCGATCGGCTTGTGGATGCGGCGTGGCGGGGACACAAGCTGTCTAGCCTGTCTTGGCACACGGATAGGAACTTCGTACGTGCGCCGCGCATTATCGCTCACCTTTGCACCACCAGTCTTTCGCTGGCTATGTTTCACAGTCACCTGTATCCAAAGAACATACATGTATGCGGATGGTGAGACAGTAAAGATGCTTTGATGCGGGGACCATGGCATATGGCCAAATTATTGGATGTTTTTTTTTATTCCTGGTCACTGTAATGAATAGCATTACAGGATATTCTGTATCCCTCGGGTGGCTATAGCAATATGTGAGGGGCACATTTTCTACAGTAACCCAGGATCGAATAAACGAGAGCCTGCGCCGGGAATCGAACCCGGGACCACCCGTACCGCGGTCGGT
>JAUJYS010006815.1:0-10044 GCA_033995665.1 Melogona broelemanni | reverse complement strand
GACTGACTTTCGCTACGCACCCCACTCGACACCGTATTTTCAGGTCGCTCATGTCTTGAACGTGTAACTTAGCCCAAATACGATAAAATTCCTTGTTGTCCTCTTGAGACGTTCGCAAGGTCTCAGGTACAAGTCGAGCAACCCGAGAGGTGAGTGAACAAATTGCGACTTGACAAATCTCCGTACAGCCTCCCCCCTAGCACGGAAAGAGGAGACTCGTAGGCACCTTTCGAACCCGTACGACTTGCGCAGCGTCGTTGCTGTCGTCGTCGGGGGGAAGTGCAGCGTGAGAGCGGTCAACAGCCTCTGGAGAGCATACACGGCGAGGCACCGGCGTATGTGACAGGCGTCTCGACGGGAACGGAAAGAAGACTGTCACGGCCACCGGCGAGAGAGCGCCACCGGAGAGCGCCCGGGAGCGGACGGAGAGCGAGAACGAGAGATTGAGACAGTCGCAAAGGTGTCGACCTCAATTCCGCCGGGTTCAGCAGCCACCAATCGGGGGAAAAAAGCTCTCTCTCAGAGGTGGGGTGGGGTGGGGGGCGTCAGGACGACAGAGTGAGATGGAGAAAACATCTTCGCACTTTCTAGTCCACCCACAACCGGCACCACCACCGCCACTGCCACCAAAAAAAAAACACGCACCCTGGGCAGCAGAAATATTATTGCCCCCATACACAATATCGATAAATCAGGCCATTGGTAATTCGCAATCACGATTGCATTAAGCCACAGATAATCAATTTTTTATCTATTGTCTGCAAGGTTGACGTAATTATATTTGTCGACCGGATATTCTTAAATAAGCATTTATAACATAATAGAAATTTCCAACGAATGACCAACTAAGTTCAAATACATTTTTTTTTTAAATGCGGCAAGTCGTTTTTCGCGTTGATTCATTAGTATGTACACCTCCAAAACAAGATTGGTCTTGATGGGTTCTGAATGCAAATTAAAAAATTGTTTACCCCTCCGCAATAATAAGTTAGGACAGTGTAGTCATTCTTATTTAAGTGTGGCGTAGTTAATTCAGAACTAACTTAAAATTCTAAACTTTATTCATTAAAAATCACAATTAAAACAATGTATTTACAAACTGCACAATGATCATGAACGAAAATAAACACCCACCGTGGTCAACGCCCAGGGCGATATCGATTCCTTGTTGCTCCCCACACCACTTCATATAGAATACATCCTCACAGAACTGAAGTATACAGTAGCAGAAACCTCTCTTCCTCCCCCCCCCGCTGCACCGCCCATCACTTCTCCCTACCAGCTTTCCCATCTCTATCACGTGATCTCCGACCGTATAACCTCAAATCCTCGAAAGTCGACATCTCAGATTTTTATATTTTTTTCACCCCTCCTCTTCGTCTTCTTTCTAGCCCTAGACACGGGCTCTCGTTCTCTCACTCTTCTCCCAATTTTATTCCCTCGCTGCACAACATTCGCCGCCACCGTAGACATGTAGAAGTCCTCAACATTCGCTCGTGTTACAAATATGTGGTACGGAGAGGCGTAGATAGAAAGAGAAAAAAAAAATGAAAGACAGGATACAGAGAATGAAGACGTCGATGGGTTGTGTGAAACTCTATATACGTGTACGCATTTAGGCACGCGTAGACGAGGATACACACGTAAATGGACGACCAGAAAGACACACGCGACGAAACAAAAACGACAAGATCGTGTCTTTGTCCTCCGCCAGGTGACGTGCCGATCGAGCGGGCGCCAAAACTGGTACCAACACATGCGTATGCGAAAGCACAGGCAGGATCTATTAAAATAGATCCTGCCTGTGCTTTCGCATACGCATTTCGAATAACAAAAAAATATATTATTTTAATCCGAGAGTTTAACATCATTAGTAGCTAAACGGGGCATACTGTAGAGAGTATTAGAACGTCTAAGGGAGATTTCAAGGAACCCATTGTAATCAATTCAAAACATCGGAAAATATTTGAAAACAGTTTTCAGAAAATTGTGAGATATATTACCCGTCCAAAATGATCCCACCAATCATCAACAAACACTAAAAGAATCCTCTGTCAAGTATTTATTCCTTGAGTGGTGAAAATGAAACAATCTCACCCAGTGGTATGACAAATCTAGGGCTATCATACAAAAATACCAAGCATTATTTTGCACAATGAAATGTTAAATATGTGAGCAATATTTGTTTCTCTTTTTTATCATAAACGATTTCTTCTCATTTAGTTATTTTTTTTTAATCACAAAACAGTATGAAAATATAATGGGCACACATCAAACTTACGACGTACCTTTTGACAATCCGACTTTCAAAGAATAACAACGCAAGTATTTTCGATTCAAATTAGCATGTTTTGTTGGGTGCTCGTGTGTTTGATGCTGGACACTAGCCCGCCATCGCAGCTGGCTAGTGTCCCACAATAATGAGACAAACGAGTTAAAAATTCTCGAAAAACTATTTTCAAAGTCAATCATCAATGGAAATGATGATGTTAAAACTACCGGTGGTCAAATAAATTTGTCTACTATAATTTCGAATTTTTCGGACGACCATTCTCCCCTCCAAGTTTCAAGCGACACACGACAAAGCCATATACTGCAATTTATGCAAAGAAAAAAACCTTACGGAGAAAAACGGCACCTACGACCAGACGAGATATACTGGCATAGTTCGAACCTTCGCTAACCGTAGGCAGTCCGCGAAAAATTGGGTTGTATGGGTGGTGGGCAACAGACGAGGAGAAAATAGGCGCGTCGATCAGGTGAAGAGAGCGCATGCGCAGTGGCGGCCACACCCAACAGCCAACCTAATCACTGGTTGCGTGACGCGTGGACTGTTTAGAGAGTGGCTCGTCTCGTCGTCATCATCATCATCATCATCATGATCGTCATCATGACTGGGGGCGCGTCGGGAAAGGAAAGGGAGGGGGAAAAGGTGGTGGGTGGCCAGGTGGCACAGGGAGGAGCAGACGAACGCGCCCCGTGCCATCAGTATAGTACAAGTTATGATAGGGTAGCAAGGGGGAACGTGGCGGTGGGGTCCCGCCCTGACGGACCACACGACTAGTAGTGGATATGGGAAAGTTATGGAGGGTGGTAGTGGGGGTGGGGGACCGGAGACACGAAAAGTGCATTCGAGTTAGATTAAGATGAGACGACGCCGGAGACAGATGTGCAGGGTGTAGCTATCATATGGAGGATGATGGGAGAGCTGCAACCCACCGCCCTTACTAACCGGGAAGGGGTGAATAAAAATGGCGGGGGGGTGTTGTCGGAGAAATCAGAATTAGGGGGTGGGGAAGGGAAAAAAAGGAATAACAAAATTTCGCGATGACATTGATCTAAAATGACGTCAAAATGATTTTTATGGCTCGGTGAATAAATGCCGGAGCGACGTTATTGAGGGTGCCGCCCTACCAGCTCTGGGGCTGATGCGCAATGGTGGAAAGTGATTGAAAACAAAATGGGCGCAGGGCAATGTGGGCGCAAGGCAAAGTAGGTGCGGAGCGAATTGAGGGCACGGTCCGTGCGGCGAAGAGGGTTGGTGGGTGTGTCTGCGGTATCGACGGAATATATATGAACGCTTTAAGAACATCGGGTTTCGAACGAGATTTTGATCCGTGGGTTAGTAGTGCTATTGATCGGGTGACCCGTTTTCGTCGTTACCCCCGATTGCATTTGGGCGATTGGCTATTAGCGAGAGAGCAGAGGACATCGACGTAACCAAACTCGGGGAAATATACAGTCTCTTGAGCGCATTTCCTTTTTTCAGTACGCAGCATTCAGACTGAAAACGACTAAAGGTAATATTCTAACGTTAGGAGTTCGGCGGGGTTTTAGTAGGATTAATGTGATTGAGGAAAAAAATACCGTAAACATTTTTTTTTGCAAATATTTATCTAGTCGGGGTAATGCGATGAAATATTGAGATTTTTTAAAACCAATTTTCTGTGGATTGGTGCTGTTGCATCATCAAACAAACAAAATTCCTAATGTGTAAAATTCAAAATAAGTAAATTGATATTTCCTCTCCACCCAATAGAAATTCGAATTTTTTTTATCACATTTTCAGTCTATTTTCGGTTTAACTGTATACTTGAATATAAATGTTATTGAAGGCCAAATCGGATGGAATAACCGAATCTATCCCAGACGGTATTACATCCATCTTCCGTGTGGCGATTCCTGACGCGACCTCTCGGTATTAAAAAGGCTCATTCTACTCGTATTTTGAAGCAACTTATGATAAGAAAAAATAACCATTCATGGACGTGTTAACCATTAATTCGCAATAATCACTATAGACACAAAAAATAAATCGATTAGACGTTCTGCGAAACACCAATCAGTGTAAGCTATTTTCTGAAATAACGTTCGGCTATTAGGACACGCCCTGCGCAAAACAGCATGTGGCAAATGAATTACAGCAGATACAAAAAAAAGGTTTTAGCATGACAAACAAATTTGCCATTTGGCGATTTACGAGTATAGATATTCGCGGAACAGTATTATTACTGAAGTATGTATGATACGGAAGAGGGCTGTCACTGCAAAATAATAAATAACGAATAAATAATGTTAGTCCATTTATAGCAAATTTATACAAGCATTTTTTTCTTAAATCACTGTAGTGCTAATCACTACAGGAATACTACCCCTCGTGTCGCTATGGCAATATGTGAGGGAAGGGAAGAGGAACGGCAGCTGGTATAGCCAAGCTGCAGGATCCACCCCTAAGCTCTGGACTCCCTTGTACAAGATGGACTGAACTGCAATTAAGAACTACTGCATTGGCCCACGACCGAATAATTAAGTTTATAATTATACTGATTAAAAACAAAGTCAATCTGACCCTTTTGACGCCTCGTCTGTGTTGCAATAAAGAGAACTTGTAATAGCACTGCAGTGTATTTCCGCTGGTAGAGATGGAATGTTCCGGTCGCCTTTAGTAAAAAAAAGGCCCAGAAAAACAATCGATTTGATCCGGCCAAATTGAAGAAGTGCTGCGGCGTGAGAAACGGCGCCACCGTGATACATCATGTATACAGTCGTGTACTGTTAATGCGGGGGAGGAGAACCTCGCGTCGCGGGGAGTTGAGCCGTTACGCAGGAAACGCGTTTCGGTGGGAGCTGCCGCCGCGAGCTATAGGCAGCTAGTACCCGTACATTCCCAAACGCACCCCCTCCTCCCTCTCTCTCTCTCTCTCTCTCTCTCTCTATCGCCCTCACAGATTCTTCCACGCACCTTGTGGGTATCTGCGGTTTCCTGCGCGGAGCTGCTATCCGGTTCGAATCTCGATGAGGCAAACGAGAAAAGAAATATAAATTCACCGAGATAAGAGCGAGAGAGCAGAATGGAAGTGGAACGGGAGACTCAGATTAAAAGGGGCGAGACGGAATGGAGGGTGGCGTGGAAGATTGGGTGGGGGGGGGGGGATAAAGGAGAAAATAGCTATCGTTGACAACCTATATAACCGGCAACAGCAGCAATACGGATTGCAAGGCCCGTCGTTTTCCAATGTTGGAAAACTGTTTTTTTTTTCTCGTCTAGAGTTTGACTGGGGCGCCGCAAGCGGCAGTCGAATGCAACTCCCGTTTTTTAAAGGATATCAGAATGGGAATAAGAAAATCACTATCAATCGTAAATAATTCTAAAATTAAAAATAGGTTTTTTTGTGGCTCTCAGATGGAAATACATCATGTATTAGGTGAAACATGATCGTGAAAATAAAAATCATGACATCTAAACACTTGAGTGCACTCGTCTCTTTGATAATTGCAATTTTAGTTTTATGGGTAAGTAATTTTTTCACTGACGTCGGGCAAAATGCTTCAGAGATTCTTGGAACGTCTCAATACAGTATAAAATTTCACCGTTAATGCAAAAATTCTGTGATACTATTTCAGATTCCATCACATTCTGAACGCATAAACAGATTTATGGTCCGCAAGTCCTGGGCTATAATTATTTGGTTATCTTACATAGCGCTGTAGTACCGATTAATAGTAGGGACAATATCTTCTGTAGTGCTGTTCAATTCAATTGCATTAAAAATATATATCCTGGAATCCAGTACGTGTAAATTAATTGTTAGCCCACTTGAATATGCAGAGGAAATAAAATCTGCCACATACGGCGATATCCAAACTTCCGATTGTATTTTCGAATACCATCGTGGGGATGCCGAAATGGACACCAGAAACAAAAGTGTCGCCCATACACCGTTAAGAGGCGCGGGCCTCCATTCGAACGCTGTTATATGTACCCGTGCCACGTCGTTTCGATTGCGGTCAGGATAGCCGGGGCACGCGTGCGCCAACGAGCAAATTGTTCGCCGGCACAGATAGTCGAGAAACGCTTTTCGTGTACGAGCATTTTGCGGTCGCCACTGCAATCACCAACCGAGAGCAAAACCGTTATCGTCACTCACATTCAAAAGCAGTTAGGGCGCCCCTCGGATCGGCCGGCTGGTGCTACCAGTCAGGCGACAAATATAGGCTCAAGAAACCAAAGCGAACATCCATTGCCGGCAAAAACAAATCTGATCATTTCCGGCAGAATCAACCTACTAAAAATAAATTATTGCAAGTCATTACCCAAACAAAATTTTTTGATATTTTATTTCCAATTTATTTAATCAAATTCGCCATTTATTTGGTAAGTCGCAACTCGTGGATTAACGAGGTTCAGAGCGATCTCATAGCAGCACAGTGACAATCACCAAAAAGCTCCGCCCGGATCATTAAAATGGCTATCCCGCATAGCACGGTACTGTCGCAGTCACCGTAAATTGGCAGCGCACAGCCGACGCGCGGCTACTGGAAAAAGCTTCCCCCAAATGTTGATAATGCTACGCAGCATAACACCAAATTGTACTGTCGCCGTCACTGTAAATGGGGGGACTATTCGTGAACCACATTCGGTGGTGCTATCTTTTTTTTGCCTCTCAGCATCGAACCCAAAAGGAGGAGCAGACACTTGCGGGATGCAGCGAGGTGGAAATGGGAAATTGGATTCGCTCGATTTATTGTAGTTTTGGATCACTATTCCGAAACGAACCCAGCATTTACCGTTCCTCTTCTCCAAACGCAGTTCTACCCTTACCGCTGCACTTTCGATCGTTGCTTATTTCATTGCCGGGTTGCCGTGTAACTTTTTTCCCCGATACGATAAATATTTTTAAAAAATACGCCCAATATCGAATGCATCTGAAACTCATCCGTTGTGTAAAGGACGAGATAAACGCAAGACGTAGCTTCGTTATTCCCGCCTATCAGTAAGTGCTACGGTTAGGCACGTAGCAAAACTGGATATGCTGAATTATTTATCCGAATTCTGTTTTGTGCTTTTGAGTTTCGCCAACCGTCTAAACCAAGTAGTCTAAATGGCCAGTCTGTCCTGGGTTTCTTTTGTTGTTTTACATAGTTTAAGACTAGTCTGGACAAAATCATTAAATGCATTAAATAGAGGATAAAAATATCAGCAATATTCTACCAACACGGTCTATGATGTCAAAACCAGTCAGGGCAAGATGGCATCCTCAGTCAGAGAAACCGATATCTCTCTCGCTGACTTCGACCTAACGGGTCTAACGGTAGACCACCGCTACGCCACCTAGTGACACAACGAAATGCACATAGTAGTTGGGCGGTTAGTTTCTTCGGGTGATGGGGGTGATGGGGGTGACGGCGAGCGTTAGGATGCAGGATGGGGAAAGATGATGCCATCAAAAGTCAGGATGGTGGTGATGGGGAAGGGGAAAGGAGGTGGTGATGGGGGAGAGAGAGAAAGACAGTATTCTATCCGGCGTCACGCGAAAGAGGCAGGCAGGCAAGATTGAAATTTCATCTCGTCATAATTAAAGCAAATTAAATTGTCGACGAAGCCCGACAGTGACGAACGCGAGGAACAAAAGACGGAAGAAGGTGGTCGTGGGGGTGGATGGATGGGGTAGGGGTGGTTGAAGTGTACGGGAAGCGTTGGCGAGAGATTGGTAGCTATGGGGGGGTGGGGTGGTGAAGGCGTAGGTGGGGGTCTATGGAATGTCAGGCTTGGTGATGGAAGATGATAGAAAAGGGGGTGGTGGATAGGAGGCGGGTTAAGGGGGATTTAGCTAAGGTATATAAGATGCGCTGTGGAGGGTCGCTCAGAGGCGTTGAACGACGAACGCGCAACATCTTTCCTATACACATCGTACCTTTAGCTGAAAAGCCATTTTAGCGATAAAATATTGCACAAGCGCAAATCGGATCACTGTACCGAGGCAATGTCCGCACTTCTCATTCAAACGAGACAGTCTACGTACATTCAGTTGGATGGGCGTCGCCTTTTCAAATAACCAGTCGAATGATATTCAGACTGATTCTTAAAATTGATTTGAATAGTGTTAAAAAAAATATTGGCCGTGCGTAAATTAGATCACTCACCGCCACCAACTCTTACGAGGTATTGTGTCGGAAGATTAATTATGATGCGATTTCGTTTTGATATGAACATATCCACTCCCATGGACTAGTCATCCCTCACTAAACTAAAACACAGCAGTTAAAACAATTGACTAACACATTTTTTTAAATGTATTTTTGTGCATGTTTATGCAACATCTCCAACAAACGTTTCATTTAAATATTCCGTAACAAGAGTCCATTCATTCTAAATTATTGTTGCTCGACATTTTTGGAACAAAAGCAAGAAACCATTTCCATCAAAGATAAGTGTTGCTAGCAAATCTCGCCACGTCAACGCGTTTTTTCAAAAGCTCCGGACGTGCTTATCCGCTCAGCGCGTAGCGCTCTTTCCGCCGCACGTGCCCAGCACGTCGAAATCGACGCGCGAGGAAGGACGGCGCATGCGCGATGGCGATGCGAGCAAACCCCGAGCGCGGGTGGCTAGTGTTAAAGCTAATGCGATTTGCGTTTCGTCCTAATGCGCGTTTGCCTCGAGGCGACATTTACATAATACAGAAGACCAGAGAAAGAGCGCGAGCGCTAGATCCTGCAATGGGGTCGTGGGGAGAAGGGCGGAGGGGGGGGTGTAAAACGCATCGACACAGGAAAACTAGGCGAGCGAGGTGAGATCCGAAAGTACCCTGCATTTACATATTGAAATACATGCGCAACTCGAACTACATTCGTCCACCAAATCAATGGACTTTCTCCATTGATTTGATTATCCCGCCGAATCTGACGCGAGTAGTCGCATTAAAATGTATCCAAGTGAATTGCATTTTGTTGGAGCAGTCGCGTTTAAAATTTAACCAAGTGAGCCACATTTGCTGAAACAAGTCGCATTTAAAATTTAGTCAAGTGAACAACATTTTGTTAAATCAGTCTAATTTAAAATTTAACCAGATGAACTACATTTTACTAGATCATGCAATTTAAAAAAAGATCAGTCGCATTTAAAGTCTTGCAAAGTGAACTACACTTTCTAGTTGAAATTTGAATACGCGGCTGAAATTCGAATTCTCAAATACGCTCTAGAATCTAAACGCAGATAGACACCTCAGGAATTACCAATCGAAACCCGTACTGCCCAATATTGCAACAGATTGCGGTGCGGGCGGTTCCGAGTTCGATTCGGTGCAGGCTCTCTTCTCTTATGGTGAAATGTGCTACTCACATATTGCCACAGAAACACTAGAGTATAAAATCTTCTGCGGTGATATTCACTACAGTGATCAGGAAAGAAAAAAACCAGGCATCTTTGTCAATTTTTTTAATTTTTTTAAATTTATTATTATGTTGCTATGGTGCATTTACATAGGGGTCGATTAAACGAGAGCCCGCACCGGGAATTTAACCCGGAACCGTCGCGACTAAACCAAACTTAAATAATCACTCATGTTTGTCCGACAACGCTTATCAAGATGATCTACAGCAAGTAACCGCGTCATAAAACGCAATTTGGCGAAACAAGCCGGTGCAAATATATCAAAAAGATCAACATAATTCCGCTGCAATGACCCGGACAACTTACAGGCCAACCAGAAAATCCCCCCACCCCCCCACCACCACCACCACCAAACATACGCAACGCGGACGACG